>SKCR01011677.1:0-148449 GCA_019454045.1 Zanthoxylum bungeanum | reverse complement strand
AAATAATCCAACCATATGGACTAACGAATCCTCATCTTAACACACACTGATCTTCGTGAGCATCGGTCAATACCTAACAGTCATCCAGAGGCCAGACCACGAAAGGTCTCTGTCATGCACGATATAAAGCATAAAGGATCACTCACAAGACCATCGTGGTGTCTCAAGTCAAAGGACCACAATAACTACTCAACTTGAAAAGACAACTATTGACAGTTTTATGGAATATCTATTAGTCATCTTTTATGAGTTTGTTCAATACTAATTCAACTAATGAATATATGCATTTCTATACAAACTTCCGCTAAGCTCACAGTCTGTTGAGACAAACCATATGTCCATTACATATATAGACAATGCACTAGTCTTACCAATATAATGACCGACACATGTAAATATATCTAGACCAGGAATAATTTATATTTGAGAGAATGTGTGATATTTCTCAACACCATTTGCAACTCTTGCAACTATATCACCATATGTTGTAACTCTCGGGTCTTTACTAAATTCATATAAGGTTCCGAGTGTAACTCGAAATCTATAACTCTTAGATTTACAATATATAAATAAAAGTAAGAGTTTTACCATATAAATAAATAAATAACCATGATAAAATAAATATTATATTGCATAAATATCAAATATTCATTGAAAAAGTGAATGGTGCTCGGTCACTATTTCCAACACCAGGATCAAGGTCGCTATACAATTATAGAATGTACCGCAGCTATAGATAAATGATAAAGAAAAATATATCAATATTTACCGCCCATTGTACTTAATTTTTTGTATAGTTTCTCGAGTTTTGTGAATATTTTGATGTGTTTTGTGTTATTTTATAGATAAATAAGATTTCAGGACTCAATGAAATCAAATCAGGGCTAAACGGTGAAAAACGGACAAAAAAGGCAAAAATGGAATTTCGCATTGCGACAGGCACACCTTTCGTGTCGCGACGCGCCTCAGTTACTATGTTGTCGACACTTGTCATCCCCACATCATCTCCACATCAGCACATGTGTCATCATCACGTCATCATGACATCAGCCAATAATTCAGTCTGATGACACATCATCACTTACGTCATCATGACGTCAGCACAATAATCAGTATGCCGACACGCGTCATTCCTTGCATCAGCATCGCAACGCCAAGCCTTAACCCGTCGTGATGCCAAGCCAATAATTCAACTGTCGATAGTCGCGTGCCACCTGTCAAGCATCGACGCACGTCGCGATGCGCAGAGCCAAATTTAGCGAATAAATTGAGGCCTACATCCTTAAGAATACTAAGAATATAATATCTTGTTGGTTTATTTACAACTTTCTTGTATTTAAATTTTTTTAAGCAATTTATCTTTATTTGTTTTACTTTAAAGTATGAGTAGGTAACTTCTTTCTGCTGGGGTGAAAGTTAAAGCTTTTATTATTATAATTTAGATTAATCTCCCTTAGTTATAATATATAAACTATCTTAAAACCTGACTTAATGGGATACCGCCTTTATGGTCGGTTGGACTTAATTAAATTAATATTAACCTGACTTAATTAGATACTGCATTTATGGTCAGTTGGAATTAATTAAAAATCTGACTAAATCAGGATATCGCCTATATGGTCGGTTGGTAATGTCATGCAAATTTATATATTGTAATAAGGGAGATTTCTAAATTAGAAGTAATAAAAGTGGATCACATAACCCTAGTATTTTATTTTACAAGTTTTTTTATAATATTTTCTTTATTTATGTCTTTAATAATCCTTGATATGTATTGTAACTAAATATCGTATCTATGGTTGTGATGAATTTTAATATCACTGGTTTATAAGTTGGTTATTTTTTGACTTGGGTAATATATTTGTTTATTTATTGAGTATTAGTCTTAATGCTTCTTGTTAACTGGCCATTAATAAGATTGATTTGGTAAACTTAAAATGAACTTGGAAAAGGGATTTTAGGTTTCAGCCTTAGACTCAATAGCTCACGATCTCACCTTAGGGTAAAATTCACTTAAGGTAGATTTCCTTACATGATAGGTATACACCTGTCGGGTGGGGGTAGCCATAATTGGAACTTAAACTTAATGAATTCAGAGTTTCTTGATTAATATATGAATATAATTAATTGGGTTACTTTGGGTGTTTGCATCTGACCATCGGAAGAGGTTTTTGCCTAACTTCGTGTTGCAGGTTAATAAACCGATATATTGCACAAGCATGAGATAATCACTTCATCTTCAAAAGATATTGGAAGGATTCACAACCCCATATAGTTTTATAATATTGATTTTTCCTTTAATTTACTTTCACACTATTTTAATTACTTGTCCTTTGTAAACATCACCAATCAACCAATAATCAAATCAATTAGGTACTCGTAGATATTTATCTTCATGAATTGATAGCATAGGTATTAAGTCCTCGTGAGATCGATATATTTTATACTACTTGAGCGATACGTACACTTGCGTTATGTGTGTGTTTACCACCGATCAATAAACCACAAACAAAATACCTGTCTTGTATGCTCTCTATGGATTATTTTAGATTACTAACTTCAGACTTAAATCTTATCGTGTATGAAACTTATACACCAAGTCTGAAGGCACCTGACTAATCTAGGGTAAATAAGATAATTTGCAATATGCAATATTAAACAAACACTTTGATAAATGAATAATGCATCTTTTTATTTTATAAAATATAATTTGGTTTACATTACATGAAGTTCTAGGGCATGTATCCCAACATAAGAAAATGGAGAAATTTATTCCAACACCAAATGGTCTTCCGTGCTATTGCTCACAACCAATAAAATCTAAAGTGGGCTAGTCTCACTTAATAATCCCTAAACAATTTAAAGATAGGAATTTGTCACACAAATTTTTTATTTTTTTTTTTTTTATTTTAGTCTTAAATCTGGAGAGAAAATTAAACACAATGAGGTTAGGATTTGGATAAAATGAGATTCAGGTAAAAAGAAAACATATTTTTCTTTTTATAGGTAGGGTAAAAAGAAAACTCATTTCTATCTGGGTCCAGAATTGTATGATCATATCATATAAGGTGCCTCCATTCTCATGTCACTACATGGATGATCCCGGATCAAAGTTGCCATTTATTTATAGAATGGACCGCAGCTATAGATAAACCACAAATAAAGTACCCGCTTTATTTGCTCTCTATGGACTATTTTAGATTACTAACTTCATACTTAAATCCTCTTGTGTATGACACTCATACACTAAGCCTGAAGGTACATAAGTAATCAATGGTAAACTAGATAATTTATAATATACGACTTAAATAAAAATAATTGATAAATGAACAATGCATCTTTTATTTTAAGCAATAATTTCGCTTATAGATTACATGAAGCTCTATAGGAATATATACCAATATTAATTATGTACCTATCGTCTTATTACTATTATGACTATGTCTGATTTTGTTCTTATTAGTTTCTGGTTGAAGCATTTTATGATTTGTTGTTGCTATATCTGTTAATTGCATGCTTTGTTTACTTTCTGATTTGCGACATATGTCCGTCCAATTTGTGATATGTCTAATGGACTTGCCTTATTTCCGAAATTACGATCCCGTGGAATATAGGACGGAAAATCAGACGTAAGTTCCATAGCTGATTCTGAATGGATGGTAATATGGTCCGCACTCGGGATATAACTCCACGTATCACTGGAAGATGGCCATTTCATTACTGTTACCTCCAGAATGCATGATTATTGTATCTGTTATTGTATATGTATGTTTTTGCATTTCTGAGTTATGCGGAATGTCTGGCCAGACTTCTTGCAAGTCCAGCAGGACATAGAAATATATCAGGCCAGGTCTTACCGAGGACAGGCCCATATGGTTCATGCCTAAAATCTATTTCGGTATCATTTTCTTATCAACTGTTGTAATAACATAGAAATATTTACCTATTTTACTTATTATTATTTTATTATTCATGCTTGCGCAACTCGTATGCCTTTATAAACTATTATTGTGTGTTCTTGCATTATAAGATATGGAGATACTTTGTTAGAGCGTAAATATTATACTAGCATCAGTAAGGAACTGTTGCGAACCCAAAAGGGTTTAAGGTCAGACGTTACAAGGGGCGTAGTATGGCCTTAAATCATTCCCAATATTTCATACTGGGTGGAAACTTAATTATTCTTCGATTAGTCCCTCTGTGGGATTATCCATACTCTCTAAGGGTTGTGAGCCTAACTGTGTAGTGGTCACCGACATCATAAGCATAGGGGTAAACCCCACTTCCATCATACAGATGGCGACTCAACTGGGGATAGAGAATCGACCCTGAAAAATTACCTTGTAGTATTTATGACGAGATTGAAGAGAACTATTTCTTCATCTTTTGCTTACCTTTTTTTACCCCGAAGGCATTGCATATTGAGAAATCACTTTCACTCAAGGCGGTGGATAGGTATGTGTTGATAACCATCACTTATTGGCACGTATCCTTTTTTGTAAATGTGCGTTCACTTAGTTGATCGAACCTTTGAGTGGGGAGACATGGTTGTGGACAACCTTACATGTCCTTAGGTACAAAAAAGACGTGTTCACTCAGTCGATTGAACCCTTGAATGGGGAGACCTAGTCATGGGCAACCTTTCACTAATAAGAGCCTATGCCTTACCTTTTTAAGCGCACATGAAATCCTGTAGGAGTTATCATATAGAAGCTTCCTTTAATTTTTTGTATAGGCCCCCAATCATTTGACATTGTTTGAACCTTTTGCTAAGAGATGTAAAACTTGTTGGGCCTTTTTAATTGGGAAGCATTTCATGATGATAAGTCCAAAGACTTTGAAATGCTAATGGGCCACCATGTATGAAAACCCTGTTGGAACTAAAATGTTTAGTTATAATTCAAGTCTACAAACATAAATCTGATACCCGTATTAGATTTCATCCGGGAAGAAACACCTTATTTTGGCAAGTTTGGATATCTCTAAACATTTCTAAGCTTATCCCCAAAATAACTATGACTACTAAAGGTCCAATTCATCATTTTTAGACAATGACACGAGCCCCATATTAGGTTTCATCATTAGGTAAATGGGCGGTCTTTATCTTTTAACAATGAAATGAAACAAAAGTAGCCAAGCTTTACCTATAATATAAGAGAGAACGGGTTTATGTACCCCTCGTTGGTACATAAACTAAGCTAAACATAAGGTATATATAGACTTGTCACGTGTGTGGGAGGAATAAGGTTGGAAGAGTATATGCTAATGTTTGAGCACACCATACATTTCATGTATCTCATGCATTGCTTGTATATATGTATCATGCTAACACTTTATGATGCAGCCATCATAGCGGCCTGTTGGATTAGAAAAAAAAAGTAGATTAGTCAATATACAGCTAGCAGACTTAGAAAAAGGGTAGTAGTAACAGTTTTGGAATAGACCAATTGTAGGATAAGTTGAACAACTATTAGCTTTTACCGTTGCTATGTTCAATTGGATGGCAGCTCAGACGGTTAGGGCCAAAACAAGGGCGATATAAGAAAAATAGTGCAAGAGGCTCATAAAGCGGAACATCGAAAGTAAACACCATCCAAAAGTGACACTTCTCCAAACTTAGAATACCGATATCCGAGATTTTGGATGAACTCAAGAGACAATGCCTACTAAAATCGTTAGATCCAAATCCTATACCAAACCCACAACCAAGAAAACTTGACCAAACACTCTACTACGCATTCCACCAGCTCCCAAGGTATGAGATGGATGGATATGCATGACTTAGATATGAAATCCAAAATTCCAGACCTGGAAGGATCCACGACCATGCAATAACAAGATTTCAAATCATCGCATTTTTCATTTTTACTTTTCATCATGTAATGACTCATTTTTCTTTGAAATAAATTTGATTTTATAAATTTTCATCTAATAAAAAAAGATGAGCATGTCTAAATATTGGGATATATGCCCTAGCGCTTCATGTAATGTGTAAACGTAACCATTTGTTAGAAATAAATGATGTATTATCCATTTATCAATTGTTTGATTTGTATCACATATTGTAAATTGTCTAGCTTTCCTTTGATTACTTATGTGCTTTCAAGATTAGTGTATGAGTGTTATACATAAGAGTATTTAAGTCTGAAATTAGTAATCTAAAATAGTCCATTAAGAGCAAACAAAGCGGGTAGTTTGTTTGTGGTTTATCTATAGTTTCAGTCCATTCTATAAATGTATAGTGACCTTGATATGGGATCGTTCATGTGATGACATGAGAATGAAGGCACCTTATATGATGTGATCATATAAAACTTGACCCAGATTGAAGTGAATTTATTATAATATATGTCAAATGAAAAAATTTATTTCAATCTACTAGATGATTTTATATGGATTGATCTGAATCCTAAGTGTACTACGAACTCTTGCAAGATAGGCTATGTTCTTTGATTTACAAAGGTGATGTTGGTGAAGAAATCCTGACCAATAGTTACTTACTTTGGGGACATGGTTTGGTGTGTGTGGCTGGGGAAAGTTTACATAGATATGGATTACAAGTAGAGTTGTATCTTCCTTAAGGGTTCCATTATATATATCTCATATACTTGTATATATATACTTGTATATATAATATATGTCAAATGAATATTAATCTTTTTATTAAAGTTTTTTCGTAATAAATAATTATATGATAATTATTTATTTATTTTAAAATTTTATTATTAAATTATATTGTATAATTTAATGATGATTTTAAATTAATTAATTTACAAAAATATAGTTTTGGAAACTCCTCTATTGAAATTGGAAAATGTAAAATTTGGTTAGGCAACATGTTTAATGTCTTTGGTAAGACATTAAACAAATTTGGAAGCTTCCAAAAAAAGCCATATGGCCGATTTTTCCAAAGGTAAGGCTAGGGTGTTTATTTGATGATTTGATTACAAAATATGAACAAGAAAACCCTAGATATAAAAAAGAGAAAATATTATTCTTTCCACCCTAATCTCATTATCTAGACCCTACCCACCTTAGTCCTTTAGTTTTTCTCTCAAGAGTTGAAGACAAAATGAAGAACAAAAAAGAAAATTTGTGTTTGATAATTTTAATTCGCTAAAGTGTTTAGGGATTTATTTTGTGAGTGAAGCCCACTCTTCATTTTATTTGTTGTGAGCCATAGCACAAAATACCCTTTGGAACTTTACGCAAAATCCCCTTCATCCCTTTCCTACACCACTCGGGAGTGAGCAAAAAAATCTTCTCGTTGCCACCACTTACAACACTGGTTTAGGGTTTGCTTTGTTGTGGTTTATTGGAGTTTTTTTAACACTAGGGGATCCATTTTGGGTGTTCTTTGGGGTGGTTTTTAGTTGAAAAAACATACATAAATTGTTGCCTATATTGACAGACAACATGGGCTATTTTGTGTGTCCTGTACGCGTCCATAATATGTGATTAGCGCTATATTGGGGCTCTTTCGGGGGCTGATTTTGTGTCTTTAAAATACATCAAAAAAAATCAAAAAGAGGCAAATATGGCTGTGTAGAAACAACAATATTGAGGGAAGAAAATAAAAAATTTTAAGTCGATCCACGGTGCTTAAGATGCTTCTATCGTGCGAGGAAATCGGTTCTTGCACTAAATCCCTAAAATAATTTGAAACTCTAGAATCACTAGAAGATGCTACCCCAAAAAATTATGCACTAAAACATGAGCTTAGAATTGCTTTTCCTACTTAGAAAGATTTTATGCTAGCACAACCTGTAGAGACAATCAAGACATTTGACATTCATTTGACTCTTTTCCAAAACTAAAGATGAAAGGCTACTGTGTTAAGGAGATGTTGCGAGCAAAATGAGAAAGAGAGAAAGAGAAAAATGATGTGCAAAAGAAAAAAAGGAAATTTAAAAGAAAGAATGAAAATGGTAAATCCCATGAAAATCTACTCATCTGTTTAGATTGTTTAGTAATTAGGAGTATCGTGAACCCCATACTACTTTTGTGTCAAACGACAACTTAAATATTGAGTATGCAAAGTAACTTGAGTAGGTGAAATTATTGAGTAACCAGAGGTTTGCATAGTCTTTGAGTCAAATGGCAGTTTGACGACTTAAGAAAGCTATGGATGAAGATAAACCCTATATAAAATGAACTTTTGAAAAAAAAATCATGTTAATTCTTAACTAAGGTATTAGATTAACTTGACCAAATAAGAAATAAAAAAGAACTAAAGTGTTAGTACAAATCTATATTTAGTGCCAACATAAACCAATCCAGGTTTCACGCAATTCTTAGTAAAATAATCTCATTAACATATGGAGAAACATTTGAAAGTTGAAATTGAATTTTGAAATTAGGTAAAGCTCATA
This sequence comes from Zanthoxylum bungeanum, assembly GCA_019454045.1. Lineage (NCBI taxonomy): Eukaryota > Viridiplantae > Streptophyta > Magnoliopsida > Sapindales > Rutaceae > Zanthoxylum > Zanthoxylum bungeanum. The sequence continues at coordinate 140,077 of SKCR01011677.1, read as the reverse complement.
CTTTGAAAAAGATGGAATTTCAAGGAAAATAAAATTTGAGAACATGTGAAGAGTCATTGAATGGTAAAAGGAAATTTAGGAAGCGAAATCCATGATCTGAGAACTTCGAGGGACAGCTCGAACAAAAGATTGATGGTACTTCCATATAAGAAGTTTCATGACTCTTGCACTCCTACGAATCAAAGAGCGGGCATGCATCTAAAGATCATCTACACACATACATACATGCATACATACAACTAACATTTCTTTTGCAGGAAAATTCGAAAAAAGCAAGCCCCCAAGTGTTGGAGCAAGATACAGATAGCTCAGTTATAGTGAAGAGTTGAAGCCTCCAAGGAATGGAGCACCCGATAGTTAGAAGGAAGTGATATTGGGGCAATGCCCTCTTAAGAAAAGAAAACTGGGGGTGAAGCCTGTCTAAAAAATACTGGGGGCGGAGACCACTCGGACGTGGTAGTTAAAGGCTGAGCAGTTGAGTTTTGATATGACTAGAGTAGAAAAAGTATAACATCCCCAATCTATGAGATGTTACCGGCAGGGGATAGACTGTATTATCTCAATAAAACTCTGAACTCTGATAATGTTATTCTGATCTCAATTATATATAAACCCACGTATGCATGTTACTGTTACTACCAAATATTCTGATTATATACACATTTCAATAATAACAGTAAATTCTATAATGCAATGTACAAATGACCATTACTTTATAAATGTTACAAGACATTCTCTAACTCTGACTGAACTGAACTTAATCCCTGACTTGTCCTGGTGGACTCCAAACCCTAGTGAATGCATCAGTATCCGTCTTCCCGAATTCATCTTCCAAGAATACCTGTAAAATAAGAAAACTGGGAGTAAGGGGGTTAGATCGTTGTACAATCTAAGTGAGTGGACAGTTTTAAAATGAAAATTGAAATACTTTATGAAATCTCATTTTTGGGCATCAAAACAGAACTTTTCTGAAAACTTTACTTAGTCTCAAAACAGATCTAACTCTAGAAAACCTTTATAAAAATCTTTTCGGAAAGTTACTTGTAAAACTAATGGTACTAAAAACTTTACTTTCTAGAAATATTTTCTCTAAAAACTATTTCTGAAACTTGAATCTGGCACTACTTCTGAAAACTGAGCTCTGTATATGTGCTGAAAAACTTGACGTTTGGGGGCATTACATATCGCCGTCCCCCAAAGCATGCCACTCATGTCCCTGAAACTAGTAGTATTTGGGCGTTACGTATCACCATCCCCAAAGCCACTGAATAAGAACTGGGGGTGCAGATCTATGCTACCCTCCAAGCTCTGAAATTAGGATCTAGGGGCATCTGTCATCCATAGTCCTGAAACTAGAATCTTGGGCGGTTACGTATTGCCATTCCCCAGTCCTCTACATGTGCATATGTCATCCGTCAATTCCATGTCTGTATCAAGTTACATACTGAGGTGGGTTTTTCCCACATGCCCCGAAAACATAAAAATCATGCTTTGAATCTCAAAACTGTATAAAACATTTTCTTTTCAATAGCATCAGAAAATCAAATGTGGCTAGCGCCCTAAATACTAAAACTAAGTCTGTGTTTAAAAAACATAAAAGAAAAATCAACTAGAAAAGAGTGTCCACTCACATATTACATTATGGCTGACACTGAAAACCCCTCACCAAAGAAGATTATGGTTCATGTGGATAATCTATAATCAGAAATTTAATTAGTATATACGTTGTAAAATGAACTTTGGAACTTAGCTAAGCTTATTAATACATCAATATGTTTATCTAAAAGGCTTATCTTGCTTGTGTCTTGATGTGAGGTACATATACGAACTAATACGAGACCTATAAGGCGGCCTCTAACATGATAGGGTGGAACTGGGATGGTTTAAAAAAATTTTAGGATGATTTTGGTTCACGCGTCGTGACACGTAGCATTCCAGAAATGTTCTCAAATTATCCATGTGCGTGTCACAACGCAAAGCCCTTTAGCGTCGCAACGCGAACCAGTCTCCAGGATTATATTTTTTTGTTTCTCCATGTATAATTTGTCCAAAACATTCCTCATGCTTCCATACTATAATTTTTACTCAATGCATTACCAACACTTGAACACTCTTCCAAACTTCAAAACTCATCTAATATCGCCACCCAAACACAAACCATAATATTTTATTATCAAGCTTAATATCCTAACCATAATCATTTATAAATTAATATCATTACTATCTTTTACTTTCCCAACACTTCTCCAAAATGCATGCCATCAACTAAATTAAGTCCAATTTAACAATCCCAATTTCTAGGGTTTATAAAGTGAAAATTTGGGGCTTCATACTCTTTATTAAAAATAAAAAATTGAGGAGATATGAAGAGAATGGAAACTTACTTGGCCAAGAAGACTTGAGAGCTCAACACCATTTCTTACTTGTTTTCATGGAAATGAAGAAAATTTTGAAAGCCATCTCCCTCACTCAAACTCACGTTTTTTCCTCTCCTAAGGGATGTGTAGGCATTGCATTTTTGCATATCAGCCCGATGATGAGTCTCTTATGGAGACACTACCTCTTTAGTTGTGAAAGCCGCGGGAAACGGACGTTGGAAGGGTAAAGTTGGAAATTAGTATTTTGTCAGATTTAACTCGCTTGTTTGGTTTCGGGTTCCCTTATTGGACCTCTGTTTTAAAACACACCAAACCCATTAAAACACATCTCACAAATTAAATAATTAAAACATTTAAAATACATGTCACAAATTAAATTAAAACCAATTAAATTAAACTTAAATTAAATTAAATTAAATCACCTTCCTAAATTAAATTAAATCATTTTCCTAAAATACATAAATCACATTCCTAATTTAATTAAATCACCTACCAATTTAAATAAATCATATCTTTAACTAAAAAGAATAAATCAAATCACTTCCCTTAATTAAAGATTTCCCCTATCACATTTTAATTAAAAGAATATCTCACAAATCTTATTCCTTCCCCAACAAGGTAAAACCAATCCCCTTGCCTATAAAAATAACCAATCTCCACACATTCAAACCCTGGCCAACTCAATCTCACAATAACAAAAAAATACAAAGAAAATAACCCAAGAATTCACTGCCCGTTCACAAACTAAACCCTCAATAAGCCGCATAAACCCACTGCCCCATCCACGCAACAAAAGCTTCCTTCAACAGATCACCTCAGGCAATTTGCCTTCACGCAGCCTGCTCCACACGTAGCAGCCATGGGTTCTTCACGCCACTGACCTAGCATATCACCCACGTAACTTCCCCTTCAACTCATCATCAAAAGCCCCACGCCACTCACGTCTGACCAACGCCCATCAGCCCAGCACCCCACTCATAGTCCTTCAATTCGTAGCCCTTAACGCCAATAGCCAATTCAACGCCCAACAACCCTGCTCCACGTACAGCTGCATGCCACAACCCACTCATCACAGTTGCACGCCATAATCCACAAGTTCACGCTACCAGCCCTCACACACATTAATTCACGCCTGGCACAAGCACAAGCCCTTCTCGCCAACTACTCAGCCCTCCGCACATTAACCCTCACTGCCAGCCCAGTTCAGCCGCACATTAACCCCCAAACAGCCCTAAAAACTGCACTAAAAACAGTCCCAAAAGCTTCCCCAAAACAGTCAAAAAAACCACAGCCCCCTTAGCGTCCAAAAACCACCAAAACAGTCCCTTAAACAACCAAAAACATAACCTAAAAATAACAGCAAAACAGCAGCGAAACGGAGTAAAAAACAGCAGCCCGAACATCAAAACACAACGAGGAAAGACGTTGAGTTAGTGAACCAAAAGAGTTACGGATCATTCACCCTTCCAACGGACGTGTAACACCCTTTCCTGAGACGACCAAAGAGGTTAGACCTGAGGGCACCCTTTTATTCATTATCTTTCGTTTATTTTATTTTATTTTGATATATAATTGCATGAGAGTCGTTTGAAGCATGATGTGATTGTTGGATGAGCGGGATATGTGTTCCCTTTTGTGGTATATCGGATGGAAACCCGGACGTAAATTCCATAGCCGATTCCGAATGGACGATAGTATGGTCTACACTCGGGATACAATGCCACGTACCACTTAAGATACACGTATCTCGTCTCATTCAAATTTGTATTTGAGCATGCTATAGTCTTTAGGTTATTTGTTTATTATTTAAAGCATGATTTAATTTAGTTTGTTATTTATTTGTTAAAGCATGTTTAGGTTGTTCATTATGCATGTTCTTAGTTTATGATGCGTTTGGGTGATGATTTATACATGTTGATTTAATGGTTCAATATGCTTGTTGTGTTACATTGCGTGGAGTTATTTGGATGAAAGCATGCTAGATCTAAGTACCCTTGAGCATGAATGTTGAATAGATTCGGTTAGTTTATTGCACAAATTATATCATCACAAATGACATAAGTAAGAGACCATTCTGAACCCAACGATTTGAGGTCTTCCCTTGCGAGGGGTGAGTGCGGCCTTAAAGCTTTGTCCCGGTTCACACCGGGTGGCGACTCCATGTTATTTCGTACTCCCATCTAGGCCGCGAGCCTAGAACAGCATCGTCAAGTTCTGTGTCCTACAGTCTGGCGACTCCACAGGGGATATTTTGAATCGGCCCCGAAATCATGTCTTGTGATGTTTATGCTTTGTGCTTTAGTTAATCGTTTCTATAGTGAGTTGAAAGGGGTGTAATCAAAGGCATTGTTAAGGCTAGGTAATGGTTCGATGTCTTCCTTCACTCACTGCCTTTTTATAAGGAAAAGCTGTGAAGACACCGAGATAATCATTACTTGTAGCTCGTTGTGACAAACTAGTTTGGAGGACTCGTTGTTTATTCCTGACACCAAGCGATAAGAGCCTAAGGGGCTTGGGTACTTAAGAGAGCCTCGCTCCACCCTCCCTCTGGGGAATCTACAATGGGAAATCCATTCGACAGTTAGTCACACACCGTAACTCATTGGCACGTACCGTAAGGTATAAAAAAGGTGCACTCACTTGGTCGCTTGAACCCTTGAGTGGGGAGTCCTAGTTGTGGTATTCCTTCGTCAAACGAGAGCCTTTGTCCACACTCCTGTAAACCCACATGTGAACCATAGTTGTATGACCTATTGGGGCCACCCTATGCTTTTGATAACCCCATGCATATTATGTCTCATACATCACATGCAGCTCATGCATACATGCATCATGTTAACTCCCGTGTCTTAAAAGCCATCATAGATATCTGTTGGGTTAGGAAAAAGAAGACTTGTCAAAGAAGAGTTTAGCAAACATGGATAATGGAGAAAATGAAACTGAGAAACAGTGAGATTTACGGTAGGGATAGAAAGACCATTGTGGGGCCCAAAAAAAAAAAAGAAAAAAAAAGAAAAAAGAGAAAAAGAGAAAAAAAAAAGAAAAAAAATTTGTTTTTAGTCCTTAATAGTTAGGCATAAGTCCAATGATGAAATCGTTTGCTTTAGGGTGAAATCTTAGAAACGATAAACTCTTGATGTGCTTTTATCTGATACTTTGAATGATTAATCTATGTTAGACTCGTAAGCACTTCACTATAGGTTATTAGCAGTGAAAACCTGAGTAGTTAGCAAAGTGACTAGTTGAAGAAATCATAGGTCGGTGAATGACCGTTTGCTTAGATGTCTATCTTGATTTGTTTATGTTATGATGTGTGGTATGGTTGAAAATGAATGAAAAGTCTCTGAAGAAAATAATTGAACCACCTATAACCGATAAGCGTGAAGCAACCCATGGGCGAGTATTAGGACCACCATGAGGAGAAATGCTACCTTAAAGGGTAGGTGTGTTGAAAAAAAAAAGAGAAAAAGAAAAAAAAAAGCGAAAAAAGAAGTTCAAAATGAAAAGAAAAAAAAGAATGAGATAAAAGAGAAAGAAAATCATACCACATTGAGCACCAAAAAAGCAATTGCAGGCATAATTGAGACATCTAGGTTGGTTTGACCAATCGATCCCGATTATTGACGAAATCATTGAGTTAGCTTACCTGGGGATGAATCTGCGAAGGAACCTTTGCACACACACACTTTGAGTATGGCATAGATCATTTATTCAAAGACTTGGATTTGAGTTGCATTGAGTGTTTTGAAGGTTCTCTGGTTTCAATACTGAGTATTCTTTGAGGACAATGATATGTATAACTATTGGGACTATTTCGTAGAATGTGATATAGCATGATGATATGGAAGGCCCCACCATGTGGTTCATCTTGATCATGTACAAAACAGCAGAGAGCAGAAAGCTAAATCAAGACTGGGGGCGACCAGTCTACCACATCGCGAATCAAGGACATAAGAAGATATTGAGTCATGAGACCAGAGAGAAGACTGAGCAATCACCTGGAGAACTGGCGGAAGACCTAACCTAACGGAATAGGAAATTCATTCATGCATGCATGCATACACGTAACGTATTTTGCATTCTTTTTGTGTTTGTTTCGTTTTGTATTCACAGGTTTCAAAGAAGAAAAAGAGAAAGCGGCAAAGACAAGACAACCAGAATTAGCAACATATGAGTAGTAGTTTTGGGGATAAGTCCCAGGGTTGAGGCCCACATCAGCAGCAGTTTTGGGGATGAGTCCCAGAGCTGAGGCCCACATCAGTATCAGTTTGGGGCGAGGCCCACATCAGTTTGGGGCGAGGCCCACATCAGTTTGGGGCGAGGCCCACGTTAGTATCAGTTCTGGGGGTGAGGCCCACATCAGTTACAGTCTGGGGGCGAGGCCTCACATCAGTATCAGTTTGGGGCGAGGCCCACATCAGTATCAACTCAGGGTCGAGGCCCACCTTATCAGCACTTTGGGGAATGAATCCCAGGGTTGAGGCCCACATCGTCAGAGTTTCAGGAATAAATCCCAGGGGAATGAATCCCACATCGCTAGAGTTATGAAGTGAATCCAGGGAATAAATCCCAAGGCCGAGGCCCACGTCGTCAGAATTTGGAATGAATCCGGGAATGGATCCCAGGGTCGAGGCCCACCTTGTCAGCATCAATTTCAGGAATGAATCCTAGAGCCGAGGCCCACATCGTCAGAATTTGGAATGAATCCGGGAATAGATCCCAGGGTCGAGGCCCACCTTGTCAGCAGTTTCGGGAATGAGTCCCAGGGTCGAGGCCCACATCAGACATCAGCATCAGTCTGGGGCGAGGCCCATATTAGCATCAGTATCAATCTTACCGGGTATGACACTCTGGGGGTGAGGCCCACATCATTATCATCATCAGTTTTGCCGGGTATGACACTCCGGGTATGGAGACATCAGTATCAGTTTTGCCAGGTACGGCACTCCGGGTATGGAGATATCAAATTAGTTTTGCCAGGTACGGCACTCCAGGTATGGAGATATTAGATCAGCCAGGTACGGCACTCCGAGTATGAAGACATCAGATCAGTTCTGCCAGATATAGCATTCTGGGGGCGAGGCCCACATAACATCAAAATATGTTTTTGCCGGGTATGGCATTCTGGGGGGAAGGCCCACATAGCATCGGATCAGTTTTTGCCGAGCATGGCATTCTGGGGGCGAGGCCCGCATCACATCATATCAGTTCTGCCGAGAATGGCACTCCGAGAATGGATATATAGTCCGGGAATGGACAGCTCGAGAATGAGCACGCCGGGAATTTCACTCCGAGAATGGAGATATATTCCGGGAATGGACAACTCGAGAATGAGCACGCCGAGAATGGCAAGCCGAGAATGTCACTCCGAGAATGGAGATATAGTCCGGGAATGGACAGTTCGAGAATGAGCACGCCGAGAATAGCACGCCGGGAATGGCACTCCGAGAATGGAGATTTAGTCCGGGAATGGACAGCTAGGGAATGAGCACGCCGAGAATGGCACGCCGGGAATGGCACTCCGAGAATGGAGATTTAGTCCGAGAATGGACAGTCTGGGAATGGACAGCTCGGGAATGAGCACGCCGGGAATGGCACTCCGGGAATGGAGATCGGTTCGGAAATGGACCATCATCATGTCAGCGATGCCTCAGAAATGGGGTTTAGCATGCCGAAAATGGCACTCCGAAAATGGAGCACGGTTCGGAAATAGACCATCATCACATCAGCGATGCCTCGGAAATGGGGTTTAGCATGCCAGAAATGGCACTCCGAAAATGGAGCACGGTTCGGAAATGAACCATCATCATATCAGCGATGCCTCGGAAATGGGGTTTAGCATGCCGAAAATGGCACTCCGGAAATGGAGCACGGTTCGGAAATGGACCATCATCATATCAGCGATGCCTCAGAAATAGGGTTTAGCATGCCGAAAATGGCACTTCGGAAATGGAGAACGGTTCGGAAATGGACCAGTATCTCATCAGACGCCGAAAATGGCACTTTGAAAATGGAGTATGGTTCGGAAATGGACCACTATCACATCCGCGACGCCTCGGAAATGAGGTTTAGCATGCCGAAAATGGCACTCCGGAAATGGAGCACGGTTCGGAAGGGGACCGAAACTATCACAACCGCGAAGCCTCGGAAATGAGGTTTAGCATGCCGAAAAGGCACTCACTCCGGAAATGGAGCAAGGTTCGGAAGGGGACCACAGCTATCACAACCGCGACGCCTCGGGAATGAGGTTTAGCATGCCGAAAATGGCGCTCCGGAAATGGGGCAAGGTTCGGAAGGGGACCAACTCTCATCAGTTCAGTTCGGTAGTGATTCCTAGAGATCGCAACATCTTGCAGGGATGAACCTCAGGGTCGAAGCACCTCACCACCAGATCAACTCAGTTTGAAGCAGCAGGCAGACCAGGTGACAGCTGGCGAGTTAGGTAAGTAAAAATGCATTGCACGTACTTTGATAGGATTTTCATTGTCACACACTGCACAAGTCCCATCAAAGTGGGGGCGACTGTATGCATTGTATTTTTGCATATCAGCCCGATGATGAGTCTCTTATGGAGACACTACCTCTTTAGTTGTGAAAGCCGCGGGAAACGGACGTTGGAAAGGTAAAGTTGGAAATCAGTATTTTGTCAGATTTAACTCGCTTGTTTGGCTTCGGTTCGCTTATTGGACCTCTGTTTTAAAACACACCAAACCCATTAAAACACATCTCACAAATTAAATAATAAAAATTTAAAATACATGTCACAAATTAAATTAAAACCAATTAAATTAAACTTAAATTAAATTAAATTAAATCACCTTCCTAAATTAAATAAATCCTTTTCCTAAAATACATAAATCACATTCCTAATTTAATTAAATCACCTACCAATTTAAATAAATCATATCTTTAACTAAAAAGAATAAATCAAATCACTTCCCTTAATTAAAGATTTCCCTTATCACATTTTAATTAAAAGAATATCTCACAAATCTTATTCCTTCCCCAACAAGGTAAAACCCATCCCCTTGCCTATAAAAATAACCCCTCTCCACACATTCAAACCCTGGCCAACTCAATATCACAATAAGAAAAAAATACAAAGAAAATAACCCAAGAATTCACTGCCCGTTCACAAACTAAACCCTCCATAAGCCGCATAAACCCACTGCCCCCTCCACGCATCAAAAGCTTCCTTCAACAGATCACCTCAGCCAATTTGCCTTCACGCAGCCTGCTCCACACGTAGCAGCCTTGGGTTCTTCACGCCACTGACCTAGCATATCACCCACGTAACTTCCCCTTCAACTCATCATCAAAAGCCCCACGCCACTCACGCCTGGCCAACGCCCATCAGCCCAGCACCCCACTCACAGTCCTTCAATTCGTTGCCCTTAACGTTAATAGCCAATTCAACGCCCAACAACCCTGTTCTACGTACAGCTGCACGCCACAACCCAATCATCGCAGTTGCACGCCATAATCCACAAGTTCACGCTACCAGCCCTCACACACATTAATTCACGCCTGGCACAAGCACAAGCCATTCTCTCCAACTACTCAGCCCTCTCGCACATTAACCCTCACTGCCAGCCCAGTTCAGCCGCACATTAACCCCTAAACAGCCCTAAAAACTGCACTAAAAACAGTCCCAAAAGCTTCCCCAAAACATCAAAAAAACCACAGCCCCCTTAGCCTCCAAAAACCACCAAAACAGTCCCTTAAAAAACCAAAAATAGTAACCTAAAAAAACAGCAAAACAGCAGCGAAACGGAGTAAAAACCAGCAGCCCGAACAGCAAAACAACGAGGAAAGATGTTGAGTTCGTGAACCAAAAGAGTTGCGGATCATTCACCCTTCCAACGGACGTGTAACGCCCTTTCCTGAGACGACCAAAGAGGTTAGACCTGAGGGCACCCTTTTATTCATTATCTTTCGTTTATTTTATTTTATTTTGATATATAATTGCATGAGAGTCGTTTGAAGCATGATGTGATTGTTGGATGAGCGGGATATGTGTTCCCTTTTGTGGTATATCGGATGGAAACCCGGACGTAAATTCCATAGCCGATTCCGAATGGACGGTAGTATGGTCTGCACTTGGGATACAATGCCACGTACCACTTAAGATACACGTATCTCGTCTCATTCAAATTTGTATTTGAGCATGCTATAGTCTTTATGTTATTTGTTTATTATTTAAAGCATGGTTTAATTTAGTTTGTTATTTATTTGTTAAAGCATGTTTAGGTTGTTCATTATGCATGTTCTTAGTTTATGATGAGTTTGGGTGATGATTTATACATGTTGATTTAATGGTTCAATATGCTTGTTGTGTTACATTGCGTGGAGTTATTTGGATGAAAGCATGTTAGATCTAAGTACCCTTGAGCATGAATGTTGAATATATTCGGTTAGTTTATTGCACAAATTATATCATCACAAGTGACATAAGTAAGGGACCATTCCGAACCCAACGGTTTGAGGTCTTCCCTTGCGAGGGGTGAGTGCGGCCTTAAAGCCTTGTCCCGGTTTGTCCGGTTCACACCGGTGGCGACTCCATTTATTTCGTACTCCCATCTAGGCCGTGAGCCTAGAACAGCATCGTCAAGTTTTGTGTCCTACAGGATGTATGAATAATACCTTATATATAGGCAACGTGGCTGATTTTTGTGATAAATGAATGGTTGAAATTTTGCCACATGTCCCATTTCTAGCATTTTCCTTAAATTTACTGTTTCTGTTACGGAAATCACGATTTTTTTACCCATTTAGGATTCGAATTTGGAAACATGTCAAACGTGAAAGTTGTAGCTTTCGGTCTCAAATTTCTCCGACGATATAAAATTCATAAAATTTGGAGATTGTATGAAAAAGTTAGGTCCTTATTACTAAAATTTGGAAAAATGTTCATACTTTTACTTTCGTTCTTACAACGAATTTGATTATGATGTCCTTGTTGGAGTTCTATGGTCCCGAGGATCGAATATAAAGCATAAAAACACATGTGAATACAATCGAGCGAGTTGCGGAATATAAGAGAACCAGTCCCGTAACCTACGTGACCATCATCTCCACTATGACTGGAGTGATACTTCCGTCTTGACATCACACCCAACACACTACGATTCTCAATATACCCAGAAGAGGCATACACAGAACCTGCTAAAGCCCTGGATGACCAAAACCAAAGTATATTGATTGTCGCAAGTAAAACCCTGGATGACCAAAACCAAAGTCTCAGGTTAAGACCAAATACACCTACCCTGATTTCGGACTACCATAGACACATAGTCATACTACCAATGGAATTCCGATGGGGTCTATCCAGAGCGAAGCTGTTTCCCGTACCATCGGTAAAACACAACCTCCTATTACACTTGCTTGAGTATCCTATACCCAAATATATAAGAACTATGCCGTTATGCCCTCACAACGCGCACAAGTGTAATACTAGTCTTTTACGCATTATCGATGTCCAATCTCGATAATACTCTGACTAGCGATATTTAATGATTTATCCTTCGTGGACTGATACTGTCTCATATCATTCTCAATCCAGGAACTAATCATATGGACCTCCTATCATTTGTACATCTTGGTGATCTAATCACAAATGATAAGAGAGCAATCTCCTTTGTCACATAGTTAATTTGTACAACAACACCATGATCTGTACAAATAGTGACGCTATGGGTCATAACTGTCCAACAATCTCCCACTTGGCCTATAGCCAGTGACTCGAGTGTTTAACACCCGAACTATGTACGGTTCACTCAAACTGCTGAGAAAAGGCTTTCGTCAGCGGATTTGCATGATAATCATCTGATGTGATTTATTCGATCATCACATCGCCATGATGTATGATCCGAACGAATCAGATGAATATCGAAGTATGTATCTCGATCGTTGATGAGACCATTAATTCTTTAGCCTGTGCTGAAGCCTAGCTCAGCGGCTAATAGAACTATATCTAATCTAATTAGATTTATTATCGACCCAAATGGCTTCTATTGCTGCCTCAGCTGCAGCAATAACCCGCATTTGTTGTTTATTCGGTAACAGTATCTTGGTTGGAAGATTTCTAGCTCACTGTTCCGTTATTCAAACTGTATAGTACAGTTTCCGACTTTTAGTCGTTTTATCGGTCTGGAAACTTATAGTAGTGAACCCAGTCACTTCAAGTTCTCCATCTCCATAGTATAAGACAGCATCCTTAGTTCTCTACGATACTAATGGATGTTCTTAATATCAATCCAGTGACTATCACTTGGATTGGCCTGTTTGTGACTCCATATGCTCAAAGCGTATGAGACACCAGGTCACGTACATTTTTCAATGTACGAGTTCTCAAAGAGTTTTCTCGAAAGCCTAGCTTTCACCGATTATTATGGGAATATCATTTCCAAGAAATGACATATCATCATTATTTATAGGACATTTATTGTCAGTGCGCTCCCACTAACCTCCTTATATACACAAGAATCATTTCGTTTTGAATTAAATCATAAACAATTATGATTACATCAAAATGATAATTCCAAGAACCTATGTTTGCTTCAATCCAACATGCATCGAATAACCCGCAAACCTTGTTTACAGGTTATGGGTACGACAAAACCGACAGGATGTTGTAAACATCCTCCAAAAGGTTTCCTTTTCAGGTAAGCGATTTTCCCATTCAGCTGTCATATTTCAAAAATGAAACATGCAGCATCAGCAAGCATTATCCAAATGGATTTACCGTGGCAACAAGTAAAAGGTTAATTCGTAATCAACACAATGTTGATAACGATACCTTTTCCCTACAAGCCTAGCTTAGTACGTTAGTATGTTGCCTTTCATGTATGTCTTCCTTAAACACTTATATAGTACCAATAGGCACAATGCCTTGCGGTACATTAACTAGTGTCCAAACTAAGATGATATAGATGGAATCCATTTTGGATTCATGACACTTTGCCATGATAGGGAGTCGATACCTTGTATCACTTCCTTATACGTAGTCAGTTAATATTCCTCAATAAGATTGACATCTCTTCGAGGTGAGATCAGAAACCCATACCCCATGTTGTTTTCTGACTCTCTCCGACTTACGTGGTTCTTGTGTATTCGAAGATTACTGGTATAGTTTCATCCTTGATGAACTATTTATGTTCCATTAAGGAATATGTGCCAGGAATAGTATTACTATGATTTTCATCGAGTTTTACTATCCTCTCACTTACCACTACATATAGGTATTCCTCTTAGGAAAACCGCATGGCGAGCAACAATTACAATGTTCTCTTGTGAGTTGTATAAGTACTATACTTATGTATCCCTAGGATAACCTACAATTTGGCATTTATCCAATTTGGGTTCTTGTTTGGTATCACCCAAACATATGCCTAGGATTCCCAAATTTACAGGAATGTGAAACCTAGTTTATTTCCTATTCATATCTAATATGAAATTTGTCAAACAGATTTTTATGGAATCTTATTCAAAATAAGTTATGCACTGTTTATGCGTATCCGTTGAAGGAAATGGTAGCTCAGAGCGACTCATGAATAACCTTATCATGTCCAACATAATTCGGTTTCTCTGTTCGGACACACCATCAAATTGACGTGTTCCGAAAGGAGTCCTCATTGAAAGAATAATATACTCTTTCAAGTATATGACAAACTTATTGCTTAAGTATTTCATCATGGTATAGCTGTGATTGTTTTATACTTTAGCCGATCTGTTTATCTATTTCGTGTCGAAACTCTAAAAGTTTTCGATTTGTGTTTCAAAAGAAACACATAACCATAACGCGATGCCACATCCTTAAAGGTCACAAAATATTCATATCCACCTCTAGCCTAGCTAGACATGGGCCCACTTGCTTCACTATGAACTAGGGCTAACAGATCGGTGGCATTTGAACTTTTACCAAGTAAATAGTATTTTAGGCACTTTGCCCAATAAACTAGATTCGTAGACTTTATTTGAATAGAATCAAATATGTCCTAGTACCCACTCTTCAAAAGTGCTGATATACAAGTCTTGTTAATTGTGTCCCAGACAACAATGTCACAATTAAGTTTCTTCTGATCAAATCAGTTCGAGCTAATTTGTTTGTCATGTTATATGTTTGAGATTTTATTTATATTCAAAATATAAATTCTGTTATTCACATCTAATGTGTTTATCTCAATATCATCTTTATATAATAAAACACTTTAGTGTTCTAGGATATAAAGGTACATCCGCAATGGTTTATACACTGATATAGAGATAATGTTTCTAGTCAAACTAGTTACATTATAACAGTTTCCAAACTTAGGTACACACCCGAAGGGTAGTTCCTAAACTTTGGTATCTACGGTTAAAACAACGACTTTCATCCTGTTTCCTGTTCGCAGATAAATCTCAATAGATGTCAGTATCCTGCTCATAGCAGATTCTGAACATCAATACATATTTGTGTACCACACTAAGTATTTAAAATCCAATTTTAATACTAGTAGGAACATATTTATGAAAAACATATTTGAAGTTAGAGCCTTGCACCGTCTTCAATTCCTTCATGTCTGCTTTGTCCAAACGGCAGTCACGCTTCCGCGATCCCGTTTGCCACAATTTAGGCAGACATTTTTGGGATATGTCCTTTATCTTCCCAGAAGATTATAATGATTTTGCCTTTGCCAATTTCAACATTCCAGAAGCCTTTGGCCAAGCCTTAGGTTTCTAGAATATCGAAGTAAGGTGCGCCTTGCGCTACTTGCCTAATTGCAAATTTTGACTTTATCTCCTTGAGAATAGTCATTAACTCTCCAAGAGTTATTTATTGCAATTTTCTAAAATCTAAGTATAGATTTATGAAGATCCTTCAATTTCAATATCATACTTTAAGGATCTAACCCTTAATTCTGATGAAGAAATTAAGGAGTCTATTTAACAAGTGTAATGGATTAAGCACTAAAGTTATCATCACATGAATCTTCCAAAGATCATGCTCTACTTTTGCTCAACTCCGGGCTTAGGCCTAATATGTTATTTTATCAAATAAAGTAACTTATTAGTTTTCAAGACTATCCTGAAAATATTCCGAATTTTGAAAATTAAAGTCATTTAAATACATTTTCCCTAGGATTATGTTTTAAATGTCAATCTTTCAATTTTATCTTGATTATAAAAGTCCAACTATTTAATCAATGATTTCGGTACTATTAATTATAATGATTACTATAGTCCAACTATTAATCAACTATAATTAATTAAATCAAATATATTGATAATATAATCCAATTATATAATCAAATATAAATGAATAGTTTGAATACAGTCCAACTGTTAATTAAAAAAACGTTTTAAATATTATTCCAACTAACATTTAATATATTTGACGAATGATATTTGATTGAGCGCGTATGTCAAGTAATTAAACGAATATTTCAAAATTTAATTCTTGCCTCCCACTATTTTTCGGCGAGCCTCTAACCCTCGGTCGAGTACTTGGGAAACCGTGTTTCCTAGTGGGCTAGGATCCCGTTAAATGTCACACAATCTTGACTTTGGCCAACAAATTGTATGATAATTAACTAGGTAGATCTCTAAGATCAAATGGATCCAATCCAATTCCTAGATCCAGTAGGGGGACATCCAAGTCCGAAACATATATCTTATATATGCCAATATATCCAATATATCACCTAACCTTTTCCTCTGAATCAACTAAGCCTTGGCATTGGCACAACAAACTTAGTGATCCCAGTTAAGCGGAACCCATTGACCATGGAAAGCTTCGTAACCAATGTCGAAGCTTTTTCCTTCGAAGTGGTCTTGACTTTGGCCAACAAACCACAACTTGGACAAGACACCAATATAGAACAAAGCCTTTGTGATTCAAACATATCCTCGACGGACAAAGGCCTTGACTTTGGCCAACAAGCCAATGCCAGTCTCAGATCTTGAGTAAGAATCTCTCAATGAAAGGAAAAACGGTTAATATTTTGTGAGGGTTTTTCGCGTGCAAATTGGCAACCAATTTATTATCTTTGTTAAGGTCTCATCATCATACACCCTTAAACATGCATTCTAAACACATAATAAAGCGCGTATAAATAAATAATAATGATATACGGATGGATACTTAACACATTGATCCTATATCAAATCTCTCCATTTCCTCTCTCTCTCTCCCGCTAGCACAAGTATTTACTTCTACCCGTTACACTAAACTTCTAAAGAAACCTCATTTACATTGAGGGGAATAAGTGAGAAGAGAATACAAAGAGTAAGGCAGTAATAAGGTTGGACACGCAGGTCCAATTAATAAATTCCAAATTTATTACAATAATTTCTAAAATTTCCCCACCCATCTAATATCCATCCGATATAAATTATTCATGCATCGCAACCATGTATTCACACAAGCATGTTATCAATCAATCTAATCAAATTAATTAATCTGATAATTAGTGACCATCCAATGTTCAAACAACGATTTGATTTTGCGCGAGTCAAACTCGTTTTACGAATAAGTACTCAAAGTATGAATTCTTGAATTAAATTAAACTACAAAATTAAATCCAATTCAATTTGTATTTAATACTAATTCACTATTTAATTCCAAATTAAATATTACACTTTATTAACGAACCTTTACGATTTAAATTCCAAATTTAATCGTTACGGGTCTCAAAGCCCGATTAACATCCAATGTTTATTTAATTAAAGTCCAATGGGCTCTTAATTAATTTCTTAAGGCGTGGACTTTTGGTGAACTTGGGTCAAACCCAATAACCAAATCCTAATCAAGGAGTAACCCCATAAGCCTAGAAATCAATTTAGGCCCATTAGGCCCAATTAAATTATTAAAGGTCCATTAGTTGCATTTGGGCTTTATGGAAGCGGTTTTGGGCCCAATTGGATCCAACCAATTTAGCCTAAAACTAACTTGGTACAACCAAGCCCAATTAGCCCATTTACAACATTACAAGCCCAAATCCAATTTAAGCCCAATTAACTAAATTACAAAAATCCAATTTCAAAATTTAATTAACCTAAGTGCAATGACATAATTAATCACCCAAATTAACATTTCTAAAACATCAATTTACACAATTAATTATGCTCTTTAACAACAAAACATGTCCAACACATTTTATCAAAAATCAAACCCAATTACATGCTCTTTTAGTCTCGACAATATAGGGATTTTAATGTCTAATTTTAAATCCAATCCAATTTAATCCAATTCAACATCAAATCATCATTCCCAATTGATTCCAAGTCATCCAATGAATCAAAATAAAAAAAAAACCAAGACATTTATGGCACTCATCATTTTCGGCCAAGCCATAAAATTTGGGCAAAATTGTTCCAAACAATATTTCTTGAAATTGATCCAATCAATCTTCAATTCAACAACATTTAAGCATACTAAATCATCCAATTTCATTAAATCATGCTCAAATTCATTTTACCCAATTTTAACCCTAAATTATTTTCATGCTCAACCTTGCTCATCGATACCATTGTTGGAATTCTCTAAGCATCCCAACATCATTTCAAGCAATGAAAATACAAAGTGAACACATTCAATGAGTCGCAGAATACTCACAATGATCGGTTGAGTCGATGCGGTGATGAACAAAAGATGAATATATTACTGCAGCTGAAGCAGCAAATGAGGCAGTTTGGATACGTAAATTCCTAATTGGATTAGGAGTAGTTCCATTAGCAGCTGAGCCCGTTCCATTGTATTACGACAATAACGGGGCTATAGCGCAGGCTAAGGAACCGCGGTCTCATCAACGATCCAAGCATGTTCTTCGACCTTTCCATATGATTCGTGAGATTATACATCATGGCGATGTGAAGATCGAGAAGGTCGCATCAGAGGACAACATTGCAGATCCGCTGATGAAAACTATACCTCAGCAAAAGTTTGAGCGACATATACATAGTTCAGGTGTTATATGCTTGAGTGACTAGATATAGGCCAAGTGGGAGATTGTTGGACAATTATGACCCATAGCGTCACTATTTGTAAAAGACATTGCAGTTTTTGTACAAATTAACTGTGTGACAATGGAAATTGCTATTTTATCATTTTGTAATTTGATTACTTGAATATTTAAATTATCAAAGTCCTTATGATTAGTTCCATATTAATAAGATATGAGACAATATCAATCCACAAAGGCTTAATCATTAAATATCCCTAGTAATAGTATTATCGAGACTGGACATCGATAAAGCGGAATAGACTAGTTTTGCACTTGTACGTGTTACGAAAGCATAACATCATAGTTCTCATATATTTAAGTATTGGTATTTTATGCAAGTGTGATAGGAGGTTGTGTTGACTGATAGTACGGAGACAGCTTCGCTCTGGATAGACCCATTAGAATCCCATTGGTAGTACGACTATGTGTCTATGGGAATACGATTCAGGGTAGGTGTATTTGGTCTTAACCTGAGACTTGCATCGCTAATACTTGCGACAATCAATACGCTTTGGTTTTGGTCATCCGGGACTTTAACAGGTTCTGTGTATGCCTCTTCTGGGTTTATTGAGAATCGTAGTGTATTGGGTGTGATGTCAAGACGGAAGTATCACTTCAGTCATATGGAGATGATGATCACGCAGGGATACAAAACTGGTTCTCTATTATGTTGCAACTATCGGGATAATATGAAAAGGTCATGATTATCCGATTATAGAGACTAGTTGCTTGTGATCCGATATATGCTTCGTACGGGGCAGACACTATTCCAGCCACAGGCCTTGCATGTGACATCAGATACTGGATCGCAATAAACAATACTATGTATACTATGCCTGTTATAGATTATATATTCCTTAAAGAATATTTATAGAGAATTGGGTAGGCACGGTGCTTTGCTAGAAGCCAACCATGTCTCGTAAATCGGTAAGAACGTGGTACCGGGTACGCACGTGTTCGGATAGTCCGATGACCGGATTTATTGCCAACATATCCAGAGATCTCATGGGTCGCTTCCCGAAGATTCATCGATGACGTTTGACTCGAACATAATTAATCTGGGATTAATTAGAAGAGAGAGAAAATTAATATAGGATTAATTACGGCGATAATTTATCTGTGATAAAATTCAATTAATAGAGAGAGAACGATTAATTTGGAATTAATCGATTAAATAATATATTAGATATATTAAATGAAATTAGATTTTAATTCAGGCGAAGGAATTATTTTACAATTAATTCGTGAGAGACTTTAATAGTAATTTTGCTAGGCATAATTATTTAATTAATTTTGATTTAATTAAGTCGCAACGAAAAAATTGTTAATTCGGAATTAACGAACCTGAGCCCGGAATGTGTTTGCGGGCCCACTCGGATTTTTAATCAAAGTGGGGCCCACAAG
The DNA here is from genome assembly GCA_019454045.1 of Zanthoxylum bungeanum. Taxonomy (NCBI): domain Eukaryota; kingdom Viridiplantae; phylum Streptophyta; class Magnoliopsida; order Sapindales; family Rutaceae; genus Zanthoxylum; species Zanthoxylum bungeanum. The sequence continues at coordinate 120,312 of SKCR01011677.1, read as the reverse complement.
TCACATCACTTAGTCAACTTTATCTAACTTTATGTTGATAGAAGTTGGTAGTGGTCAGTGACTTGTTTCTTACACAAGTTTGAAAAGGTGAAAAACTTTTACCAAATCTTGGATTTGGTATATGTTTTGATTTTTTGGAAATCATTTCACTTAACACTTTTCACTCTCTCATTTTCCCTTGCAAAACCGTAGCCTCTCTCCCTCTCTTCTTTTTGGCTTGGCCGAGAGTTACACAAAGGAATAGGAAGATTTTTGTTGCAAATTTCTTCCATAGCTAGCACTTAAAGAGTCTGCTAAGGTGATAGGGAAACCATTCCCATTGTGTTTGGAATTCCTTCATCAAAGCTTGGAGCTCAACATACAATCAAAGAGGAGCTTGGAGCAACTTCAAAGAAGCAAAAAATTTGTTCTCTACACATCCACACAATCGATCAAAGTGAATATATTTTCCGCTACTTCTTTGCGTATTCACACATGATTTATGCTTAAATGATCTTAGGATTGTTCTTAGAGAACCAACACAAGCTTCCCATCCAATTTTCTTATAAATTGGCAAACATGGTCTTTTAGAGTCACATTCCCGAGACTTAAATGTTGTCTTTCTTTACGGAATTGCGCATATAACATGCGAATTTCGTGAAACACATATCCACTGGGATGCGTCTCAAGAGTTTTAGATATGTCATCCAAAGACTCTTTACTCAAGCCATCCCTAATGAAATTAATCTTATCTTCGCGGTTATCATACACCATTCCTAAAGGTCGACAACGAGTATCACAAAACATACAAGCATATTTATAATAAACACCCATTCTTTTAGCTCTTCTCTTTTTAGCATAGGTGCTTCTTCCTAAACTAGGCATATGTAATATAAAAGATTCAGAAGACTCACCTTCCAATCGAACTCGTGCTTCAATAATCCAATGAATGTCAATATGAATACCTTTGATCTTCAATAGTCTCATCCGTTCCAAGTGAGCTTTGTAAACTTTCATCAGAGATTTTTGAGGGAGAGAAGGAAATTGCGTGTGAAGATTTACGAGAGCATCTTCCATCTTGAAATGACTTAACCTGCAAAAACTAAACACAAAAAAAAATAAAAGACAACCAAATCACAATATATAAACAAATTGCTTGGGTTGCCTCCCAGCTAGCGATAAGTTTAATGTCGTCAGCTAGACATGATTTCCCGAACGTTAGGCTGGATCTGAAAGTGTGACATTTTCTTTTTGTCGCTCAAATGATTCTCCCCAATAGTGCTTGACACGCTGCCTATTAACCTTAAATGTGTTGTTGGAGTCGGGATCATGTAACTCAACGGCTCTATCTGGTAAAACCTTGGTGATTAAAAATGGACCTGACCATCGTGATTTTGGCTTCCATGGGAAGAGTTTCAAGCTTGATTTGTTTAACAGTACCTTCTGCCCTGGTTCTAGTTGTATCCGTACTAACTTCTCATCAAGTCTCTTCTTGGCCTTTTCTTTGTACAATTTGGCATTCTCAAAAGGCTATATGTGAAATTCCTCCAACTCATTGAGTTGGTGAAATTGTTCCTCATCTGTTGCTTGTAGTGCAAGAATAGGCTTATTCAGTGCGCAATACGCTTTATCTTCCGGCTCCATATGCAATTGACATGCTTTAAGTTTTTCAGTAGAACTTTACATTACATCGCAAGTCTAGATGGTACTATTTGTCACATCAAGTCTGAAACATTCCTCCTTCTTGTCATTCGGGAAATTCATGGCTTTGAAAACATTGAATGTTACATCCTGGCCTTGTACCCTCATAGTTAGTTCTCCTTTCTGTACATCAATAATGTTTCGACCAGTAACTAAGAATGGTCTCCCGAGGATGATCGGCACATCTTCGTCTTCCTCCATATCAAGCACAATAAAATCTGCTGGGAAAATAAATTTGTCAACCTTGACCAGCACATCTTCAACTACACCTCTCGGAAATACGAGCGTTCTATCAGCAAGTTATAGAGAGACTAAGGTAGGCATTGTTTCTCCAATCTGCAGTTTCCTGTAAATAGAAAAAAGGCATTAAGTTAACACTTGCACCTAAGTCACATAAAGCCTTACCGAAGTCATGTTCTCCTATGGTGCAAGGAATAATGAAACTGCCAATATCTTTCAACTCTAGGGGAAGCTTCCTCTGGATGAAAGCGCTGCATTCTTCTGTCAATGCTACTGTCTCGTAATCTCCCAATCTTTATTTTCGTGAAAGAATATCTTTCATGAATTTGACATAGATAGGCATTTCTTCCAACACTTCTACGAATGGAATGTTGATGTGCAAATTTTTTAACACCTCCAAGAATCGAGCAAATTGCTTGTCTAGTTTGTTTTTTCTGGAGACGCTTTAGAAAAGGTGGAGGTAGAGTGAATTTTTCTTGATCTTTTTCCTTTGCTTCTTTTTCCTACATCTGTGGAACTACATCTTTAGGAACCTCTTCAATTGTTGCCTTGATTCCAACATCTCTGGAAGATTTCAGTACCGCTTTTCAAAGTAATGGCTTGGCATTGCTCCTTCCCTCGGTTCCTTGGATTTGGTTCTGTGTTGCTAGGAAGGTTCCCTGACGGTCTGTAACTCTGAGCATTGGCCAGTTGTCCAATTTGATTTTCCAGTGCTTTGATGGAAGCAGATTGGCTTTGAAAAATAGCATCATATGCTGCTTATTATTTTTTGAACATCTCTACAATCCATTCTTTCATTTCTGGTTCTTTTTCAAACTTCTGGCTTTTGTTTTGCTGTTGAAATCCAGGTGGTGGATAGTTCTTTTACCCTGAATTGTTGCTCTATGAAAAATTGGGATGATTCCTCCACCCTGAATTGTAGGTGTTGGAATATGGATTGTTTCCCTGTCTGTTGAAATTGTTGACATAGTTCACCATTTCTTCATGTTGGTTTGGTTCTAGTGCTCCTCCATATGGTGAACTTATGGCTCTGGCGATGTTTACAACTTGCATGCTAAATTTTTCCAGGATTTTGCACATTTCTCCAACTTAGTATTCACTTCGGAGTTAGCTCTAACTTCCTAAATTCCTGCAATCCGTTGAATCATGCTTCTTTCTGTTGGCCATAATGAATTATTGTTAGCCATTTCTTCGATTAAGTCCCAGGCTTGATCTTCTCCTTTTGCCATCAAAGCTCCTCCAACAGCAGCATCAATTGTGGTTCTCATCAGTCCAGAAAGTCCATTATAGAAAGTTTGGACTTGAAGCCATTTTGGAATTCATGGTGAGGACATTTCCGAAGCAAATCTTTGTACCTTTCCCAAGCTTCGTAGAGAGTTTCCCAGTCAAGTTGTACAAATGATGTGATGTCATTTCTCAGTTTTGATGTTCTGGCTGGTGGAAAGTACTTTGCAAGGAATTTGGTGGCTAGAGTGTTCCAAGTTGTGATGGAACCTGCTGGTAGTGAATGTAGTCAAGTTTTTGCTCCGTCTTTCAAGGAATATGGAAAAACTCACAGTCTCATTGCTTCTTCTAATGCTCTGTTGTAATTGAAAGTGCCGTAAAATTCCAGGAAGTTGCTGATGTGGGCATTAGGATCTTCAGTTGCATTCCACCAAACCATACCGACTGCTGAATCATCTGAATGTATATTTTGATGTCACACGCATTTGCTGGTAAGGGAGGAAGTATTGTTGGTGATAGCTAAGGTCCCAAGATCAAAAACAATTATGAAATATGTGCGAATACAAATCAACGAAGTTGCGGAATACTCACATCGATCGGTTGAGCGACGCGGCAATGAACAAAACTCGAATTTCTGCTCATGGGACTGCTCGGCAGTGGCAGTAGCATCTCACTGTTTTGGCGTCCATGGTGGTCCTTCGTCAAGCTCCAAGCTTCATCGAATGGTTCCCGGCTCATGGGTGGACTTCCCTATCACCTTCGCATGTCTCTCAGAGTGCTAACTCTTGTGATTTTTGCCACAAAAATCACACACTCATGCTTCCCATCTCACGGTTTCTTGACATAAACCAGTGAAGAAATGGCAGTGAACTACCGACAGAGAGAGGAGAATTTGGAGAGAGAGAGATGATGAAAATGTGTTGTCTAATTTTGGTAATTGATTTCCAAAACATATACCAAAATTTTACTTTAAAAGTCAAACAATTAAAGCCTTAAATGCCAACCACTAACATCAATCAATCAATCCATCAATCAATCAAATCAAGTGACAAGTTGTCACATCACTCAAAGTGACTAATGATTTGACGCTTGATGCGACTAGCGATTTGACACTTGATTTGACCTGCGTGCCACACTCGAATTCGAAATGTGAATGCGCTTGTAAATAATCCTGGGCTCGGGTTCGCTAATTCCAAATTAACGAATTTTCCGTTGCGACGTAATTAAATGATTATGCCTAGCGAAATCACTATTCATGTCGCTAACGAATTAATTCTAAATTAACTCGTTCGCCCGAATTAAAATCTAATTTTAATTCCGCGTCGAAATCTAATTTCGTTTAATATATCGAATATATTAATTAATCGATTAATTCCAAAATAATCATTCTCTCTTTAAATTATATTTTATCCCAGATAAAATATCTCCGCAATTATTCCAGATTAATTTTCTCTCTCATCTTATTAATCCCAGATTAATATAGAGTGCGAGTCATACTTCATCGGTGAATCTTTGGGAAGCGACCCATGAGATCCCTGGATATATTGGCAGTAAATTCAGTTGTCGGACTATCCGAACAAGTAAGTACCTCGTACTACATTTATACCGATTTACAGGACAAGGTTGGCTTCTAGAAAAGCGCCATGCCTACCCAATTCTCCAGAAATATCCTTAAAGGAATAAAGGATCTATATCAGGCGTAGTATACATGGTATTGCGTATTTTTGTCCAGTATTGGATGATCATGTGCTAGGCCTGGGGCTGGAATTGTGTCTGCCATGTACGAAGCACATGTCGGATGTCTGGTAACTAGTCTCTATAATCGGATAAACATGACCTTGTAATTTTATCCCGATGACTGCAGTACTTAAGAGTACTAGTACCGTATCCTACGCGACCATCATCTCCATATGACTGGAGTGACACTTTCGTCTTGACATCACACCCAACACACTACGAAGCACATATCAGATCTCTGGTAACTAGTCTCTATAATCGGATAATCATGACCTAGTCATATTATCCCGATAGCTAAAGCATAGAAGTGAACAAGTTCTGTATCCAACGTGACCATCATCTCCACTATGACTGGAGTGATACTTCCATCTCGACATCACACTCAACACACTACGATTCTCAATATACCCAGCATAGGCGTACACAGAACGTGTTAAAGCCCTGGACGACCGCAACCAAAATATATTGATTGTTGCAAGTATTAGCGGTGCAAGTCTCAGGTTAAGACCAAATACACCTACCCTGATTTCGGACTTCCATAAACACATAGTCATACTACCAATGGAATTCCGAGGGGGTCTATCCAGAGCGAAGCTGTTTCCCGTACAATCGGTAAAACAAAACCTCATATTACACTTGCATGAGTATCCTATACCCAAATATATGAGAACTATGTTGTTGTGCCCTCACAACGTGCACAATCGTAATACTAGTCTTTTACGTTGTAGGCACTGTATTTTTGCATGTGAGTCCCTATGATGAGTCTCATCTGGAGACACTACCTTTTTAGTTAAGGATATTGAGGGAAACGGTCGTCGGAAGGGAATCGGTATTTCGTTAGATCCTTGTTCACTTATTATGCGTCAAGCTCACTTGTTGGACCTCCGTTTAGATCACCTTTGGCCCAAAAAAAAAACCAAACCCTTTTAATCTAGCCCATGCACACTTAACCCACTCACCAAGTCAAACCAAGCCCACACCACAACTAGGGGCCCACACGACCATATCACCCTAAATTACATCCAAATAAATCAAAATTAAATTAATATAATTAGATAATTGTAGGCATTGCATTTTTGCATATCAGCCCGATGATGAGTCTCGTATGGAGACAACTACTTCTTTAGTCATGAAAGCCGCGGAAACGAACGTTGGAAGGGTAAAGTTGGAAAATAGAATTTTTGTTGGATTTTATCTGAGTTTGTTAGCTTCGGCTGCTTGTTGGACTTCCGTTTCAAAGCTTATCTTAGGCCCAAGACCCCAAAAACCATTTACCAAACACAAGACCAAACCCAAAATACCCAAGCCCACCAAGTCAAACCAAGTCAATGCCCAAAGATGTGATTCACGCCCATATGCTCCTTATTTAGGTAAATAGATATTTAATCACATGTTCAAATCAAATAAAATCCTTACCTAAATAAAAGAAATCAAATCAAATCAAATCCCTACCAAATCAAATCCAATCACAAATCCAAATTAGGATATCTATTCCTTATTAGAAACCAATTAGGAGATTCTCTCTTACTCAAATTAGGAAAGTCTTCTCTCTTTGCCTATAAAAAGAGGCCTTCACCCCCATTCATAACCCTAGCACATATCCTTCTCTCAAGCACGTCCAAGCACTTTGTGAAGCCTCCTTTATACGCCCAAAGCCCTTCCAATAGCCTCCATTGCGCAACACCAAGCCAACAAACCCTCCAATTGCCGCATCTTCTCTTCTTCACCAACACCACTCACGCCCAAGCCCTTTTCACAGCCCTCCATTGCCGAGTTCCAGCCACCATTCACAGCCCTAGATCACCTTAAAATAAGCCTCAAATATAGCCCCAAAGTCTCACAAAAGACCCCCATTCACAGCTCCAATTCAGCGCCCAAAACAGTCCCGAAACACCCCTCACTGCACCTTGAACTGCACAGTTTCGTCCCCTGTTCTGGTCAGTTCTTGCTGCGGATTTAGCCAGTAAAATAGCCCTAAAATCACCTAGAAAACCCCCCAAAAACCTCCATAAAGTTTCCCTAAAAAATCCCCACAAACGCACCTCCCTAAACCTTCAAAATCACCCAAAACAGTCTGCTAAACCATCAAGACAGTGACCTGAAACGTAGCAGCGAAACAGCAGCGAAACGGACTTGAAACAGCAGCCCGAACAGCAAAACAGCAAGGAAAGACGTTGAGCTGGTGAACTAAAAGAGTAGCGGATCATTCACCCTTCCAACGGACGTGTAACGCCCTTTCTTAGACGACAAAAGAGGTTAGACCTGAGGGCAACCTTTCTACTTATCTTCTTTATTGTTGTTTTATTTATTTTGATATATAATTGCATGAGAGTCGTTTGAAGCATGATGTGATTGTTGGATGAGCGGGATATGTGTTCTCTTTTTTGGTATATCGGATGGAAACCCGGACGTAAATTCCATAGCCGACTCCGAATGGACGGTAGTATGGTCTGCACTCGGGATACAATGCCACGTACCACTTAAGATACACGTATCTCGTCTCATCCTAATTTGTATTTGAGCATGTTATAGTTTATAGGTTGTTTATTTATTATTTTAAGCATGATTTAATTCAGTTTTATTTATGTTCAAAGCATGATTATGTTATTTAGGTATGTCGTTTCTTATTCTTTATGCATGATGATTTGTTTATTTTATGTTTATGTTTAATTAGTTATTGTTTACTTTGGTTTAATGGTTCAATATGCTCATTGTGTTATATTGCGTGGAGTTATTTGGATGAAAGCATGTTAGATCTAAGTACCCTTGAGCATGAATGTTGAATAGATTCGGTTAGTTTATTACACAAATATATCATCACAAGTGACATAAGTAAGGGACCATTCCGAACCCAACGGTTTGAGGTCTTCCCTTGCGAGGGGTGAGTGCGGCCTTAAATCTTTGTCCCGGTTCACACCGGGTGGCGACTCCATGTTATTTCGTACTCCCAACTAGGCCGCGAGCCTAGAACAGCGTCCTCAAGTTCTGTTGTCTACAGTTTGGCGACTCCACTGGGGATTAGAGAATTGGCCTCGAAATCATGTCTTGTGATGTGAATAATTTGTGCTTTAATTAATCGTTTCTATAGTGAGTTGAAAGGGGGGTTAATCAAAGGCATTGTTAAGGCTAGGTAATGGTTCGATGTCTTCCTTCACTCACTACCTTTTTATAAGGAAAAGTTGCGAAGACACCGAGATAATCTTTACTTGTAGCTCGTCGTGACAGACTAGTTTGGAGGACTCGTTGTTATTCCTGACACCAAGCGATAAGAGCCTAAGGGGCTTGGGTACTTAAGAGAGCCTCGCTCCACCCTCCCTCTGGGGAATCTACAACGGGAAATCCATTCGACAGTTAGTCACACACCGTAACTCGTTGGCACGTTCCATAAGGTATAAAAAAGGTGCACTCACTTGGTCGCTTGAACCCTTGAGTGGGGAGTCCTAGTTGTGGGCAATCTTTCGTCAATGAGAGCCTTTGTTCGCGCCCCATGAACCCACTTGTGAAACTTAGCCTTGAAAGAACCGGTAGTTATTTATTTTATGTTTGTGTGTTGACCGCCGTCATTGGATCCAGTTGGAAATTTGTCAAAAGATGTGAACTTGTTGGGCCATTTAAAGGGGCAAGTTTGTGTCCTTTGACAGTTGGGCCAGAAGCTTCTAAAATGCCGGTGGGCCACTTAGTGAATGGGCCTTTTATCATTTGAAGTTATTTAGCCGTATCATTGTAAAGTGTAAACCTGTTGGGCCTTTTCAACTGGGACAAGTTTGCACCGCGCGATGGTGTGATTAAATACTTTAAAATGATAATGGGCCAAGTAGTTTAAAGTTTTTTTTTTTTTATCTATTACATGCATCGCACACATATGCACTGACACATGGCCTTAAGAGAGGCAACATAGATTTCCGTTGGGTTAGAAAAAGAGGGGCTTGTCAAGAAGAGTTTAGCGAACATAGATATCGGGGAAAAGGAAATCAAGAAACAGAAAACCTTACGGCAATGAGAGAAAGACCATTGGTGGGCCAAAAAAAAAGGGAAAAAAAAGAAAAAAAAAGAGAAAAGAGAAAAAAAAAAAAAAAAAAAAGGAAAAAAAAGAAAAAAAAAATGTTTGTTTTTAGTCCTTGATAGTTAGACATAAGTCCGATGATGAAATTGATTGCTTTAGGGAGAAACCTTAGAAACGATAAACCCTTGACGTGCTTTTATCTGATAATTTGAGTAATTGATCTATGTTAGACTCGTAAGCACTTGATTATAGGTTCTTAGCGGTGAAAACCTGAGTAGTTAGCAAAGTGACTAGTTGAAAAATTGTAGGTCGGTGAATGACCGTTCGCCTAAATGTCTATCCTAATTTGCTTGTGCTATGATGTGTGGTATGGTTGAAAATAAAGAAAAGTCTCTAAAGAAAAGAATTTAACCACCTATAACTGATAAGCGTGAAGCTACCCATGGGAGAGTATTAGGACCACCATGAGGAGAAATGCTACCTTAAAGGGTAGGTTGTTTTGAAAAAAAAATGCAAAAAGAAAAGAAGAAGTTCAAAATGAAAAGAGAAAAGAAGAGAAAAGAGAAAAAAAAAGAAAGAAAACCATACCACATTGAGCACAGAAAAGCAACTGCAGGCATAATTGAGACATCTAGGTTGGTTTGACCCATCGATCCCAATTTTTTTGACGATATCATTGAGTTGGCTTACTTGGGGATGAATCTGCGAAGGAACCTTTGCACACACACACTTTGAGTCTGGCTTAGATCGTTTATTCAAAGACTTGGATTTGAGTTGCGTTGAATGTTTTGAAGGTTCTCTGGTTTCATTACTGAGCATTATTTGAGGACAATGATATGTATAACTATTGGGACTATTTCATAGCATGTGATATAGCATGATGATATGGAAGGCCCCACCATGTTGTTCATCTTGACCAAGTACAAACAGCGGAGAGCAGAAAACTAAACCAAGACTGGGGGCGACCAGTCTACCACATCACGAATCAGGGACATAACAAGATATTGAGTCATGAGACCAGAGAGAAGACTGAGCAATCACCTGGAGAACTAGCGGAAGACCTAACCCAATAGAATAGGAATTCATTCATGCATGCATGCATACACGTAACATATTTTGCACTCTTTTGTGTTTGTTTCGTTTTGTATTCACAGGTTTCAAAGAAGAGAAAAGAGAAAGCGGCAAAGACAAGCCAACCAGAATCAGCAACATATGAGTAGTAGTTTTGGGGATGAGTCCCAGGGTTGAGGCCCATATCAGTATCAGTTTTGGGGCGAGGCCCACATCAGTATCAGTCTGGGGGCGAGGCCCACATCGGTGTCATTATGGGGGTGAGGCCCACATCAGTTTCAGTTTGGGGTCAAGGCCCATATCAGTATTCGTTTGGGGATGAGTCCCGGGGTTGAGGCCCAAATCAGTATCAGTTTGGGGGTGAGGCCCACATCAGTATCAGTTCAGGGATGAGGCTCACGCATCATCAGTGTCATTTCTGGGGATGCGTCCCAGGGTCGAGGCCCACATTAGTATCAGTTTTGGGAATGAATCCCAGGGTCGAGGCCCACATCGTAAGAGTTTCGGGAATGAATCTCAGGGTCTAGACCCACATTGTCAGAGTTTTGGAATGAATCCGGGAATGAATCCCAGGGTCGAGGCCCACTTTATCAGCAGTTTTGGGAATGAATCCCAGGGCCGAGGCCCACACTATCAGCAGTTTGGGGAATGAATTCCAGGGTCGAGGCCCACATCGTCAGAGTTTCGGGAATGAATCCCAAGGAAATGAATCCCAGGGCCGAGGCCCACGTCGTCAGAATTTGGATTGAATCTTGGGAATGAACCCCAGGGCCGAGGCCCACATCGTCAGATTTTGGAATGAATCCCAGGGCTGAGGCCCACATCGTCAGAATTTGGAATGGATCCAGGGAATGAATCCCAGGGCTGAGGACCACCTTATCAGAATTTGGAATGAATCCAGGGAATGAATCCTAGGGCCGAGGCCCACGTCGTCAGAATTTGGAATGAATCCAGGAATGAATCCCAAGGCCGAGGCCCACGTCTTCAGAATTTGGAATGAATCCCTGGGCCGAGGACCATGTCGTCAGAATTTGGAATGAATCCCAGGGCCGAGGCCTACATCAGCATCAGTTTAGGGCGAGGCCCACATCAGCATCAGTTTGGGGCGAGGCCCGTATTAGCATCAGTATCAGTCTTGCCGGGTATGACACTCGGGGGCGAGGCCTACATCTTTATCAGTATGAGTCTTGCCGGGTATGGCATTCTGGGGGCGAGGCCCACATTACATAAGATCAGTCCTGCCAGATATAACATTCTGGGGGCAAGGCCCGTATAAGCATCAGTATCAGTCTTGCCGGGTATGACACTCTGGGGCCGAGGCCCACATCTTTATCAGTATGAGTCTTGCCGGGTATGGCATTCTGGGGGCGAGGCCCACATTACATCATATCACACAGCATTGCCGGGTATGGCATTCTGGGGGCGAGGCCCACATTACATCAGATCAGTCCTACCAGATATAACATTTTGGGAGCGAGGACCATATTACAATCAGAACAGTTTCTGCCGGGAATGGCATTCTGGGGGCGAGGCCCATATCACTTTAGATAAGTTTCTGCGGGAATGGCTCTCCGAGAATGGAGATATAGTCCGGGAATGGACAGTCCGGGAATGGACAGCTCGGGAATGAGCACGCCGGGAATGGCACGCCGGGAATGTCACTTCGAGAATGGAGATTTTAGTCGGGAATGGACAGCTCGAGAATGGCACGCCGGGAAGGCACTCCGAGAATGGAGATATTTTCCGAGAATGGACAGTCCGGGAATGAGCTCGGGAATGAGCACGCCGGGAATGCACTTCAGGAATGGAGATCGGTTCGGGAATGGACCACATCGCATCAACGGTTCGGGAATGGACCACAACACGGTGAGTTCGGGAATGGACCTCATTAATCACAACAACACTCCGGGAATGGAGATCGGTTGGGGAATGGACCACAACACGGGACGGTTCAGGAATGGACCTCATCACATCACAGCAACACTCCGGGAATGGAGATCGGTTCGGGAATGGACCACAACACGGTGACGGTTGGGGAATGGACCTCATCACATCACAGCAACACTGTGGGAATGGAGATCGGTTCGGGAATGGACCACAACACGGTGACGGTTCGGGAATGGACCTCATCACATCACAGCAACACTCCGGGAATGGAGATCGGTTCGGGAATGGACCACAACACGGTGACGGTTCGGGATGGACCTATCACATCATAGAAACACTCCGGGAATGGAGATCGGTTCGGAATGGACCACAACACGGTGACGGTTCGGGAATGGACCTCATCACATCACAACAAAGGTTCGGGAATGGACCAGAGGTCGAAGCACCTCAACATCATATCAACTCAACACAACAGGCGGACCATGTGGCAGCTGGCGAGCCAGTAAGTAAAAATGCATTGCACGTACTTTTATAGGAATTGTCATTGTCACACACTGCACAAGTCCCATGAAAGTGGGGGCGACTGTAGGCATTGCATTTTTGCATATCAGCCCGATGATGAGTCTCGTATGGAGACAACTACTTCTTCAGTCATGAAAGCCCGGGAAACGAACGTTGGAAGGGTAAAGTTGGAAAATAGAATTTTTGTTGGATTTTATCTGAGTTGTTTAGCTTCGGCTGCTTGTTGGACTTCCGTTTCAAAGCTTATCTTAGGCCCAAGACCCCATAAACCATTTACCAAACACAAGACCAAACCCAAAATACCCAAGCCCACCAGTCAAACCAAGTCAATGCCCAAAAATGTGATTCACGCCCATATGCTCCTTATTTAGGTAAATAGATATTTATCACATGTTCAAATCAAATAAAATCCTTACCTAAATAAAAGAAATCAAATCAAATCAAATCCCTACCAAATCAAATCCAATCACAAATCCAATTAGGATATCTATTCCTTATTAGAAACCAATTAGGAGATTCTCTCCTACTCAAATTAGGAAAGTCTTCTCTCTTTGCCTATAAAAAGAGGCCTTCACCCCCATTCATAACCCTAGCACATATCCTTCTCTCAACACGTCAAAGCACTTTGTGAAGCCTCCTTTGCACGCCCAAAGCCCTTCCAATAGCCCATTGCCGCAACACCAAGCCAACAAACCCTCCAATTGCCGCATCTTCTCTCTTCACCAACACCACTCACGCCCAAGCCCTTTTCACAGCCCTCCATTGCCGAGTTCCAGCCACCATTCACAGCCCTAGAACACCTTAAAATAAGCCTCAGATATAGCCCCAAATTCGCACAAAAGACCCCCATTCACAGCTCCAATTCAGCGCCCAAAACAGTCCCGAAACACCCCTCACTGCACCTTGAACTGCACAGTTTCGTCCCCTGTTCTGGTCAGTTCTTGCTGCGGCTTTAGCCAGCAAAATAGCCCTAAAATCACCTAGAAAACCCCCCAAAAATCTCCATAAATTTTCCCTAAAAAATCCCCACAAACGCACCTCCCTAAGCCTTCAAAATCACCCAAAACAGTCCGCTAAACCATCAAGACAGTGACCTGAAACGTAGCAGCGAAACAGCAGCGAAATCAACTTGAAACAGCAGCCCGAACAGCAAAACAGCAAGGAAAGACGTTGAGCTGGTGAACTAAAAGAGTAGCGGATCATTCACCCTTCCAACGGACGTGTAACGCCCTTTCTTAGACGACAAAAGAGGTTAGACCTGAGGGCACCTTTCTACTTATCTTCTTTATTGTTGTTTTATTTATTTTGATATATAATTGCATGAGAGTCGTTTGAAGCATGATGTGATTGTTCGATGAGCGGGATATGTGTTCTCTTTTGTGGTATATCGGATGGAAACCCGGACGTAAATTCCATAGCCGACTCCGAATGGACGGTAGTATGGTCTGCACTCGGGATACAATGCCACGTACCACTTAAGATACACGTATCTCGTCTCATCCTAATTTGTATTTGAGCATGTTATAGTTTATAGGTTGTTTATTTATTATTTTAAGCATGATTTAATTAAGTTATTATTTAATGTTCAAAGCATGATTATGTTATTTAGGCATGTCGTTTCTTTATTCTTTATGCAAGATGCTTTGTTTAGTTTATGTTTATGTTTAATTAGTTATTTGTTTACTTTGGTTTAATGGTTCAATATGCTCATTGTGTTATATTGCGTGGAGTTATTTGGATGAAAGCATATTAGATCTAAGTACCCTTGAGCATGAATGTTGAATAGATTCGGTTAGTTTATTACACAAATCATTTCATCACAAGTGACATAAGTAAGGGACCATTCCGAACCCAACAGTTTGAGGTCTTCCCTTGCGAGGGGTGAGTGCGGCCTTAAATCTTTGTCCCGGTTCACACCGGGTGGCGACTCCATGTTATTTCGTACTCCCAACTAGGCCGCGAGCCTAGAAAAGCGTCGCCCAGGTTCTGTTGTCTACAATAATGTAATTGAATTAAATAAAATAATTAAACCATTTACCAATTAAATAAAACATAAAATATAATTATACCAAATTAAAATATTGTAACTTCCTAATCCAAAAATTATATCATAAATTAAAGAGATGTTATGCCTAATTAAAATCAATCCTAACCAATTAAAATATTGTATTCCTAAACCAAGCAAATCAAATATTCAACCTTCCTAATTAGCCAAATTTTTCCCCCCCCCCCCCCCCCCCCTCAATCCATTGATTTCCTTATCCAACACCAGATCAAATCCTCTCTTTAATGCCAAAATCCCTTCCTTGTGAGACAAGGAGAAGCCCTAGCCCTTCTCTATATAAACAACCCAAAACCAAGCCTCTCCCCTCCTATGAGAATTCACGCCCAACTCTCTCCAATCTTCTACAATTCACGGCAATTGCACCATAACAAGTAAAGAATAATTCTCTTCATCTCCTCCACTCCATAGCCAAAAATAACAAGCACTTATACCCTCCTAAAGCCACTGAAACCAGCCCCATACAGCAGCCCTCCATTACCGAAATCTCCCCCAAACAGCAGCCCAAACACACCCCAAATAGCAGCTAAAAAATCGCCAATACAGCAGCCCCTAAGTCCCCAAAATAGTGAGTAAAAAATGCCCAAAACAGTGAGTAAAATGCCCCAAACAGCAACCCTTTTACACGCAAAAATAGCAGCCCTGCACACCTTAAAACAGCAGCCCTGCACACCTTAAAACAGTCCCTAAAATCCTTAAAATAGTAACATAAAAAACTACACTTAAAATATTGAAAAGAACACCCAAAACAGTCCATTGAAACGCCGAAACAGTGACCCGAAAATACAGAGGAAACAGCTGCAAAACGGAGGCCAAACAGCAAGCAAAATAGCAAAACAGTGAGCTAAGATGCTAAACCAGTGAACCGGAGAAGTTGAGGAGCTTTACCCTTCCGATCTCCATGAAACGCAAGTCCGAAAATCGGCAAGAAAGGTTAGACCTGAGGGTATTTTCCACATTCGTTTTCTGTTTTATTTTTATTTGTTTATTGAGTATTATTCGCATGATTATTTTAAAATGCATGATGTGGCCCTTGAGTAGATAAATATGCATGTATTACGAAATATTGTATGTTGTGGCCTTGGAATAAAATGAAAGATGTGTCAACTCTCGGGGTATATCGGATGGAAACCCAGTCATAAATTTCATAGCCGATTCCGAATGGACGGTAGTATGATCTGTACTCGGGATACAACTCCACGTACCGCTTGAATAAACGGCACATTCTTTTGTTTTATGTTGCTTTGATTTACTTGTTACTTGTCATTTAAATTCTGCACGTTATTTGTTTATGCATGATGTGATCGAGCGCATGGGCTTAGTAAGTTGAATTACAGGTCCCCTATTTTGAGGGGTTAAAATCCTTTATAACGATGCTTTGCCGCGCCGATTGATGTATATTCGGTTGAATGTAAGATGTGTTCAATCGGGTATACGAAGCCGATATTATGGTCTTTATTTTTTATATGCATTGTGTTAATTGCACACGGGCTTAGAAAGTGCGATGAAAGGTCCTCTAATTGAAGAGGTTCAAATCCTTTACCACGATGCTTCGCCGCGCCGGATATCTTTGTATCCACTTTCGTTTTATATATATGTGTTGTGTTAATTGCGCATGGGCTTAGTAAGTGCGATGAAAGGTCCTCTAATTGAAGAGGTTAAAATCCTTTACCACGATGCTTCGCCGCGCCGGATATCTTTGATTTACTTTCGTTTCATATATATGCATTGCATTAATTGCGCATGGGCTTAGTAAGTGCGATGAAAGGTCCTCTAATTGAAGAGGTTAAAATCCTTTGCCACAATGCTTTGCCGCGCCGAATAAGGTGTATTCGATTGAGTGTGAGATGTGTTCAATCGGATACGCGAAGCCCGATATCATTTTCTTTACTTTATATATGCATTGTATATGTGCGCATGGGCTTAATAAGTGGGAAAGGTCCTCTATATCGATGGGGTAAAAGCCTTTACCACGATGTTTTGCCGCGCTTCTTGCCATGGCATTTATCTTTTAGCACATCATTGCTCTGTTCACGCATGTATTATGAAATCCCATATAGTCATCCTTATCTTTGTACGCATCGTAATGAAAAGCACATTTATTCCATTGGTTGCATCATTTGCCTTAGTCTTGGCTTAACGTATTACAATCCATATATCCATGTTATGATAGCATTTGAGTATTATTTCTTGTGGTATATCGGATGGAAACCCACATATAAATTCCGTAGCCGATTCTGAATGGAGGGTAGTGCGGTCTTTACTTGGGATACAATTCCACGTACCACTTGGAAAAGTGCTCACATGTGTGTTTGTGTCCATATTAGTTATCTTCTTTTGCACCACGTCATAGCATGCTTACTTTAATGCCTAATTGCATCCTTAATTATCTTTTTTGCATTATGTACTTAGTTGACTCTTTTATTTACGCATGCATGGACATGTAATGGCTATTTGTTTATGCTTCTGCACGTATAAGTATGATATGTTTATGAAATCACATGTTCGCCATTATTTGATTCGCTTTTATGTGTGCTTACGTGGTTAGTGTGTGCTTGTGTTTCCATGAATACAATATGCCAATGAAGTTGTATGTTCGTTGCTACTTTGACGTACTTTCAAGCATGAAATCTTAGATGTAAGATATATGCAAATTTAGGTGTAAGTTTTATTTTTGCGCATATGAACTTAGAAGCATGATACTCTTAGAAATAAGTGTTACTTAAGCTTGATTAAATTATTACACAAATCTTTTAATTACAAGTGACATAAGTAAGGGACCATTCCGAACCCAATGGTTTGAGGTCTTCCCTTGCGAGGGGTGAGTGCGGCCTTAAATCTCTTTTCCCGGTTCACACCGGGTGGCGACTCCAATATTCTCCGGTTTAGTCTCCCGTGGCTACTCCGTACTCTCGACTAGGCCGCGAGCCTAGAACAGCATGTGTCGTCCAGTTTGTGTTCCCACAGTCTGGCGACTCTACTGGGGATAGAGAATCGGCCCCGAAATATTGTCTTGTAATGTTTGGATTTATGTTCTAATTGACTGTGTCTATAGTGGATAAAATTGGGGTTTAATCAAAGGCATTTTGAGGCTACGTAATGGTTTGGTGTCTTCCTTCATTCACTACCTTTCTAGAGGGAAAAGTGTGAAGGCACCTATATAGCCATCTACCCGTAGCCTATTGTGATGGACTAATTTGGATGACTCGTTGTTTATTCCTGTCACCAAGCGATAAGAGCCTATAGGCTAGGGTACTTAAGAGAGCCTCGCTCCACCCTCCCTCTGGGAATCTACAATGGGAAATCCATTTGACAATCAGTCACACATGATAGCTCATTGGCACGTACCTTAGTGTATAAAAAAGGGTCCGCTCACTTGGTCGCTCGAACCCTTGATTGGGGAGACCTAGTTGTGGGCCATTCTTCGCCGGTGAGAGCCTTTGTCTACACTCTTGCGAACCCACCCATAGACCGGGGTTGTATGGGTAAAGTAACAATTATTTCCTTAAATATGTGCTTGTGGACCATTCTCATTTGGATGCAGTTGGACTATTGTCAGAAATGCGTACTTGCTGGGCCATTTAAACTGGGGCGAGTTCGTACCTTATGACCATTAGGCCCAAAGCTTCTGAAATGTTGATGGGCCATTCTGTAGAAATCCTTTTTTTATGTTTGCATTATCTTTCTTTTATGCTTGTGTTTGGGAACATCGTCGTTTGGATCCATTTAGACCATTTGTCATGGGATATGGGCTTGTTGGGCCATTTAAACTGGGACAAGAACGTATTTTATGATGATTGGGCCAAAGGCTTCTAAGTGATTGATGGGCCACTTTGTGCTTGTGTTCGGAACATTACCATTTGGAATTAGTTGGGCTCCTTGCCATGAGATGTGAACTCGTTGGGCCAGTTAAACTGGGACGAGTTCACTCCTATGACAGTTAGCCCGAAAGCTTCTAAAATGATAACGGGCTGATTTGTTTGAAAATTTTAGTTGATTTAGTATGTTATATGTTACATGCATCTCATGCACCTCATACATACATATATCATGTTAACAACTTCTATGTCTCAAAAAGACATCATAGATACCGTTTGGGTTAGAGAAGGGACAAGACTCACTAAAAGAACAGTAACAGGCATGAGTGAATTCGGTAACGAGGTATCCCGTATGGATCAGTTAGAGAACGGTTTGGCCAAGATTACCGAACAGTTGCAAGCCTTGACTACCGCCATGGAAAATATGGTTGTACCTCGTGCTGGGGGAAATTTTGAGAATGTGAGGCGCGAGGAGCCTCTGAATGGATTGGGGGATGATATCCCACTTTTGATGATGACATGGTAGTAGAGTATGCAACATGCAGAGTGTTCGGGTCTCAGGCAGAATTTCAGAAGCTCTGGGATCAGGTTGAAACAGTTACCCGCAAAATGAGGGGTAAACATGAAGAGTTGTTAAATTATAAGGCAATGACCTTCGGAGAACAGCTGCCAGCTCAGTTTAAAATGCCCGACATGGCCAAGTTTAATGGGAATGGAGACCTGAGAGTCCATCTGCAGTAATATGTCTCAGTAATGAGTTCAGTGGGCCTATCACAGCGCCAGCTCCAAAAGATGTTTGGGATGTCACTCGAGGGGGCACATGTGGTTTGGTATCATAGCCTTGAGAAGAAGGTTAAGGAAGATTGGAGAACTAGCTGATGCTTTTCTGAAGCAATATGTTACAGACTTAGAGATTGACTTGTCACTCTGTGATTTGGAAAACACTAAACAGAAGCCAGAGGAAAGTTTCAAAGAGTATGTGGATCGCTGGAGAAGCCAGCTTTTGAAAATGCAGACTCGGCCTTCAGAGAAAGACCAAATTAAGATGATTATCACGGGCACCAAGCCCTCTATTTATGGTAACCTGAGGAGGATGACCTCCATGATTACTGATTTCCGACAGTTGAGAGAGACTGTTATGGATATTGAAGAAGAGGACGCTGAAAACAGAAAGTTTTATGGCCAAAATAGAAGAAATTTTGGGGGGTATTCTGAGACTAAACCCGCTATTGCCGAGGTTGCTGCCATCAATAACCGACATTTCTCTAACCTGGGGAAGCTGTTATCTAAGGTGCTTGAGAAGTTGAAGGGACAAATACTCTCCTAAAACCCTTAAAGCCTAAACCGCTTCCAGATCCTATACCACCCAAACTTGACCTAAGCTTGTATTGTCAATTCTATCAGAGGAGAGGCCACGAAACTGACTACTGCGCCCGCCTTAGGCATGAAATCCAAAACCTCATCGATACTCACAAAATACTCGACCCAGAGAAAGAACAACCCAACACATATTGGAACCCCCTACCAAATTACCACTCCGTTCCACCCACCTAAATGATCAACTCTGGATTGCCCGAAACTTTTGTCCTCCAAACCCTTAACCACCAAGCTTCTTACATGGAGATAGGGGATGACAGTGAAAAACCGTAGGTCAAGAAAGAAGGCAATGCTGCGAATGATGAAGTTGTTCCTCCTAGTTTATTTGATCCTGCATTTTTAATATAGACATTGATTTGGTCTACCTGTTCGAACCATTTCTTAAATGATAATAAAGACGTTCATTTCGTTTACTTGCCTGAGTCTCTCCCTCCAACCTGCAACATGAGTATATTTGAGAAAAGCATTCAACCTTGGTACTATAAATTCAGTGATGTTTAGAACACGGGGAATCTTCGGAAGCAACAACAGTACAATCAGTTTCAGAAATGAATCAGTATCAGCTTGGGGGCGAGGCCCACATTATCAGCATCAGTTTAGGGGCTTAGGCCCACATCAGCATCAGTTTGGGGATGAGTCCCAAGGCCGAGGCCCACATCAGTATCAGCTTGGGGCGAGGCCCACATCAGCATCAGTTTAGGGTCGAGGCCCACATTAATATCAGTTTAGGGCTGAGGCCCACATCAATATCAGCTTGGGGCGAGGCCCACATCAGTATCAGCATCAGTTTAGGGCCGAGGCCCACATCAGTATTAGCTTGGGGCGAGGCCCACATCAGCATCAGTTTAGGGCCGAGGCCCACATCAATATCAGCTTGGGGCAAGTCCCACATCAGTATCAGCATCAGTTTAGGGCTGAGGCCCACATCAGTTTCAGTTTTGGGACGAGTCATAGGGGCGAGAACCCACATCAGCATCAGTTTGGCCGAGTATGGCACTCCGAAAGTGGAGCATGGCTCGAAAATGGACTACTATCACATCTCGCCGAAAATGGCACTCCGAAAGTGGAACATGGTTCGAAAATGGACTACTTTCACATCTCGCCGAAAGTGGCACTCCAAAATGGAGCACGGTTCGTAAGTGGACCAAGGAAGGCCTAACCCATCGGAATATGATACATATCCATGCATACATGTATTCATATCACATACATGCAATGTTTGTTTTGTATTCGCAGGTTTGTAGCGGCAAAGACCATCTCATCAAATAACGGTTCAAAAATGAGCCATATTCTCGCACAGCAGGTTCGGAAATGACGGACCCGCTACCACAACAGATGCCGAAAATGGCGCCCCAAAATGGAGCACACATAGCAGACGCCGAAAATGGCACTCCAAAATGGAGCACCCACAACAGATGCCGAAAATGGCATTCCAAAATGGAGCACAAACAGGAAAGGCCGAAAATGGCGTTCCAAAATGGAGCACACACAGCAAAGGCCGAAAATGACGTTCCAAAATGGAGCACACACAGCAAATGCCGAAAATGGCTTTCCAAAATGGAGCACACACACAACAGATGCTGAAAATGGATGTCGAAAATGGCGCTCCAAAATGGAGCACACACACAAAAGATGCCGAAAATGGCGCTCTAAAAATGGAGCAAGGTTCGGGAATGAACCAGGGGTCGTAGTACCTCACCACCAAATCAACTCAACTCAACACATGGTAAGTCAAGTGACAGCTGGCGAGCCAGGTAAGTGAAAATGCATTGCATAACTTTGATAGGATTGTCACTGTTACACATTACACAAGTCCCATCAAAGTGGGGGCGACTGTAGGCATTGTATTTTTTCATGTGAGTCCCTATGATGAGTCTCATCTAGAGACACTACCTTTTTAGTTAAGGATATTACTGGAAACGGTCATCGGAAGAGAATCGGTATTTCGTTAGATCTTTGTTCACTTATTTAGCGTCAAGCTCACTTGTTGGACCTCCGTTTAGATCACCTTTGGCCTAAAAAAAACCAAACCCTTTTAATCTAGCCCATGCACACTTAACCACTCACACCAAGCCAAACTAAGCCCACACCACAACTAGGGGCCCACACGCCCATATCACCCTAAATTACATCCAAATTAAATCAAATTTTAAATTAAATATTAATTAGATAATGTAATTGAATTAAATAAAATAATTAAACCATTTACCAATTAAATAAAACATAAAATATAATAATACCAAATTAAAATATTGTAACTTCCTAATCCAAAAATTATATACTAATTAAAGAGATGTTATGCCTAATTAAAATCAATCCTAACCAATTAAAATATTGTATTCCTAAACCAAGCAAATCAAATATTCAACCTTTCTAATTAGCCAAATTTTGTCCCCCCCCCCCCTCAATCCATTGATTTCCTTATCCAACACCAAATCAAATCCTCTCTTTAATTCCAAAATCCCTTCCTTGTGTGAGACAAGGAGAAGCCCTAGCCCTTCTCTATATAAACAACCCAAAATCAAGCCTCTCCCCTCCTATGAGAATTCACGCCCAACTCTCTCCAATCTCCTACAATTCATGGCAATAACACCATAACAAGTAAAGAATAATTCTCTTCATCTCCTCCACTCCATAGCCGAAAATAACAAGCCCTTATACCCTCCTAAAGCCACCGAAACCATCCCCATACAGCATCCCTCCATTACCGAAATCACCCCCAAACAGCAGCCTAAACACACCCCAAATAGAAGCTAAAAAATGCCAATACAGCAGCCCCTAAGTCCCCAAAATAGTGAGTAAAAAATGCCCAAAACAGTGAGTAAAACGCCCCCAAACAGCAGCCCTTTTACACGCATAAGTAGCAGCCCTGCACACCTTAAAACAGCAGCGCTGCACACCTTAAAACAGTCCCTAAAATCCTTAAAACATTAACATAAAAAACTGCACTTAAAACCTTTAAAAGAACACCCAAAACAGTCCATTGAAACGCCGAAACAGTGACCCGAACAGTGAGCAGAAAATACTAGGAAACAGCAGCAAAACGGAGGCCAAACAGCAAGCAAAATAGCAAAACAGTGAGCTAAGATGCTAAACCAGTGAACCGAAGAAGTTGAGGAGCTTTACCCTTCCGATCTCCGTGAAACGCAAGTCCGAAAATCGGCAAGAAAGGTTAGACCTGAGGGTATTTTCCACATTCGTTTTCTGTTTTATTTTTATTTGTTTATTGAGTATTGTTCGCATGATTATTATGTTAAAATGCATGTTGTGGCCCTTGAGTAGATAAATATGCATGTATTACGAAATATTGTATGTTGTGGCCTTGGAATAAAATGAAAGATGTGTCAACTCTCGGGGTATATCGGATGGAAACCCAGACATAAATTTCATAGCCGATTCCGAATGGACGGTAGTATGATCTGTACTCGGGATACAACTCCACGTACCGCTTGAGTAAACGGCACATTCTTTTGTTTTATTTGCTTTGATTTACTTGTTACTTGTCATTTAAATTCCGCACGTTATTTGTTTATGCATGATGTGATCGAGCGCATGGGCTTAGTAAGTTGAATTACATGTCCCCTATTTTGAGGGGTTAAAATCCTTTATCACGATGCTTTGCCGCTCCGATTGATGTATATTCGGTTGAATGTAAGATGTGTTCAATCGGGTATACGAAGCCGATATTATGGTCTTTATTTTTTATATGCATTGTGTTAATTGCACATGGGCTTAGAAAGTGCGATGAAATGTCCTCTAATTGAAGAGGTTAAAATCCTTTACCACGATGCTTCGCCGCGCCGGATATCTTTGTATCCACTTTCGTTTTATATATATGCGTTGTGTTAATTGCGCATGGGCTTAGTAAGTGCGATGAAAGGTCCTCTAATTGAAGAGGTTAAAATCCTTTACCACGATGCTTCGCCGCGCCGGATATCTTTGTATTTACTTTCGTTTCATATATATGCATTGCATTAATTGCGCATGGGCTTAGTAAGTGCGATGAAAGGTCCTCTAATTGAAGAGGTTAAAATCCTTTGCCACAATGCTTTGCCGCGCCGAATAAGGTGTATTCGATTGAGTGTGAGATGTGTTCAATCGGATACGCGAAGCCCGATATCATTTTCTTTACTTTATATATGCATTGTATTATGTGCGCATTGGCTTAATAAGTTGGATTAAAGGTCCTCTATATCGAGGGGTTAAAAGCCTTTACCACGATGTTTTGCCGCGCTTCTTGCCATGGCATTTATCTTTTAGCACATCATTGCTCTGTTCACGCATGTATTATGAAATCCCATATAGTCATCCTTATCTTTGTACGCATCGTAATGAAAAGCACATTTATTCCATTGGTTGCCATTTGCTTAGTCTTGGCTTAACGTATTACAATCCATATATCCATGTTATGATAGCATTTGAGTATTATTTCTTGTGGTATATCGGATGGAAACCCAGATATAAATTCCGTAGCCGATTCTGAATGGACGGTAGTGCGGTCTATACTTGGGATACAATTCCACGTACCACTTGGAAAAGTGCTCACATGTGTGTTTGTGTCCATATTAGTTATCTTCTTTTGCACCACGTCATAGCATGCTTACTTTAATGCCTAATTGCATCCTTAATTATCTTTTTTGCATTATGTACTTAGTTGACTCTTTATTTACGCATGGACATGTAATGGCTATTTGTTTATGCTTCCGCACGTATAAGTATGATATGTTTATGAAATCACATGTTCGCCATTATTTGATTCGCTTTTATGTGTGCTTGCCATGGTTTAGTGTGTGCTTGTGTTTCCATGAATACAATATGCCAATGAAGTTGTATGTTCGTTGCTATTTTGAGTACTTTAAGCATGAAACTCTTAGATTGTAAGATTATTATACACATCTTAGATGGTTAAGGGACCATTCCGAACCCAATGGTTTGAGGTCTTCCCTTGCGAGGGGTGAGTGCGGCCTTAAATCTCATTTTCCCGGTTCACACCGGGTGGCGACTCCAATATTCTCCGGTTTAGTCTCCCGTGGCTACTCCGTACTCTCGACTAGGCCGCGAGCCTAGAACAGCATGTGTCGTCCAGTTTGTGTTCCCACAGTCTGGCGACTCTACTGGGGATAGAGAATCGGCCCCGAAATATTGTCTTGTAATGTTTGGATTTATGTTCTAATTGACTGTGTCTATAGTGGATAAAATTGGGGTTTAATCAAAGGCATTTTGAGGCTACGTAATGGTTTGGTGTCTTCCTTCATTCACTACCTTTCTAGAGGGAAAAGTTGTGAAGGCACCTATATAGCCATCTACCCGTAGCCTATTGTGATGGACTAATTTGGAGGACTCGTTGTTTATTCCTGTCACCAAGCGATAAGAGCCTATAGGCTAGGGGGTACTTAAGAGAGCCTCGCTCCACCCTCCCTCTGGGGAATCTACAATGGGAAATCCATTTGACAGTCAGTCACACATGATAGCTCATTGGCACGTACCTTAGTGTATAAAAAAGGGTCCGCTCACTTGGTCGCTCGAACCCTTGATTGGGGAGACCTAGTTGTGGGCCATCCTTCGCCGGTGAGAGCCTTTGTCTACACTCTTGCGAACCCACCCATAGACCGGGGTTGTATGGGTAAAGTAACAATTATTTCCTTAAATATGTGCTTGTGGACCATTCTCATTTGGATGCAGTTGGACTATTGTCAGAAATGCGAACTTGCTGGGCCATTTAAACTGGGGCGAGTTCGTACCTTATGACCATTAGGCCCAAAGCTTCTGAAATGTTGATGGGCCATTCTGTAGAAATCATTGTTTTATGTTTGCATTATCTTTCTTTTATGCTTGTGTTTGGGAACATCGTCGTTTGGATCCATTTGGACCATTTGTCATGGGATATGGGCTTGTTGGGCCATTTAAACTGGGACAAGAACGTATTTTATGACGATTGGGCCAAAGGCTTCTAAGTGATTGATGGGCCACTTTGTGCTTGTGTTCGGAACATTACCATTTGGAATTAGTTGGGCTCCTTGCCATGAGATGTGAACTCGTTGGGCCAGTTAAACTGGGACGAGTTCACTCCTATGACAGTTAGCCCGAAAGCTTCTAAAATGATAACGGGCTGATTTGTTTGAAAATTTTAGTTGATTTAGTATGTTATATATGTTACATGCATCTCATGCACCTCATACATACATATATCATGTTAACCACTTCTATGTCTCAAAAAGACATCATAGATACCGTTTGGGTTAGAGAAGGGACAAGACTCACTAAAAGAACAGTAACAGGCATGAGTGAATCGGTAACGAGGTATCCCGTATGGATCAGTTAGAGAACGGTTTGGCCAAGATTACCGAACAGTTGCAAGCCTTGACTACCGCCATGGAAAATATGGTTGTACCTCGTGCTGGGGAAATTTTGAGAATGTGAGGCGCGAGGAGCCTCTGAATGGATTGGGGGATGATATCCCACTTTTGATGATGACATGGTAGAGTATGCAACATGCAGAGTGTTCGGGTCTCAGGCTGAATTTCAGAAGCTCCGGGATCAGGTTGAAACAGTTACCCGCAAAATGAGGGGTAAACATGAAGAGTTGTTAAATTATAAGGCAATGACTTTCGGAGAACCACTGCCAGCTCAGTTTAAAATGCCCGACATGGCCAAGTTTAATGGGAATGGAGACCTGAGAGTCCATCTGCAGCAATATGTCTCAGTAATGAGTTCAGTGGGCCTATCACAGCGCCAGGTCCAAAAGATGTTTGGGATGTCACTCGAGGGGGCACATGTGGTTTGGTATCATAGCCTTGAGAAGAAGGTTAAGGAAGATTGGAGAGAACTAGCTGATGCTTTTCTGAAGCAATATGTTACAGACTTAGAGATTGACTTGTCACTCTGTGATTTGGAAAACACTAAACAGAAGCCAGAGGAAAGTTTCAAAGAGTATGTGGATCGCTGGAGAAGCCAGCTTTTGAAAATGCAGACTCGACCTTCAGAGAAAGACCAAATTAAGATAATTATCACGGGCACCAAGCCCTCTATTTATGGTAACCTGAGGAGGATGACCTCCATGATTACTGATTTCCGACAGTTGAGAGAGACTGTTATGGATATTGAAGAAGAGGACGCTGTGAAAACAGAAAGTTTTATGGCCAAAATAGAAGAAATTTTGGGGGGTATTCTGAGACTAAACCCGCTTGCCGAGGTTGCTGCCATCAATAACCGACATTTCTCTAACCTGGGGAAGCTGTTATCTAAGGTGCTTGAGAAGTTGAAGGGACAAATACTCCTAAAACCCTTAAAGCCTAAACCGCTTCCAGATCCTATACCACCCAAACTTGACCTAAGCTTGTATTGTCAATTCTATCAGAGGAGAGGCCACGAAACTGACTACTGCGCCCGCCTTAGGCATGAAATCCAAAACCTCATCGATACTCACAAAATACTCGACCCAGAGAAAGAACAACCCAACACATATTGGAACCCCCTACCAAATTACCACTCCGTTCCACCCACCTAAATGATCAACTCTGGATTGCCCGAAACTTTTGTCCTCCAAACCCTTAACCACCAAGCTTCTTACATGGAGATAGGGGATGACAGTGAAAAACCGTAGGTCAAGAAAGAAGGCAATGCTGCGAATGATGAAGTTGTTCCTCCTAGTTTATTTGATCCTGCATTTTTAATATAGACATTGATTTGGTCTACCTGTTCGAACCATTTCTTAAATGATAATAAAGACGTTCATTTCGTTTACTTGCCTGAGTCTCTCCCTCCAACCTGCAACATGAGTATATTTGAGAAAAGCATTCAACCTTGGTACTATAAAATTCAGTGATGTTTAGAACACGGGGAATCTTCGGAAGCAACAACAGTACAATCAGTTTCAGAAATGAATCAGTATCAGCTTGGGGGCGAGGCCCACATTATCAGCATCAGTTTAGGGGCTTAGGCCCACATCAGCATCAGTTTGGGGATGAGTCCCAAGGCCGAGGCCCACATCAGTATCAGCTTAGGGCCAAGGCCCACATCAGTTTCAGTTTTGGGGATGAGTCCCAAGGCCGAGGCCCACATCAGTATCAGCTTGGGGCGAGGCCCACATCAGCATCAGTTTAGGGTCGAGGCCCACATCATATCAGTTTAGGGGCTGAGGCCCACATCAATATCAGCTTGGGGGCGAGGCCCACATCAGTATCAGCATCAGTTTAGGGCCGAGGCCCACATCAGTATTAGCTTGGGGCGAGGCCCACATCAGCATCAGTTTAGGGCCGAGGCCGAGCCCACATCAATATCAGCTTGGGGCAAGTCCCACATCAGTATCAGCATCAGTTTAGGGGCTGAGGCCCACATCAGTTTCAGTTTTGGACGAGTCCTAGGGGCGAGCCCACATCAGCATCAGTTTGGCCGAGTATGGCACTCCGAAAGTGGAGCATGGCTCGAAAATGGACTACTATCACATCTCGCCGAAAATGGCACTCCGAAAGTGGAACATGGTTCGAAAATGGACTACTTTCACATCTCGCCGAAAGTGGCACTCCAAAATGGAGCACGGTTCGTAAGTGGACCAAGGAAGGCCTAACCCATCGGAATATGATACATATCCATGCATACATGTATACATATCACATACATGCAATGTTTGTTTTGTATTCGCAGGTTTGTAGCGGCAAAGACCATCTCATCAAATAACGGTTCAAAAATGAGCCATATTCTCGCACAGCACGGTTCGGAAATGGACCGCTACCACAACAGATGCCGAAAATGGCGCCCCAAAATGGAGCACACATAGCAGACGCCGAAAATGGCACTCCAAAATGGAGCACCCACAACAGATGCCGAAAATGGCATTCCAAAATGGAGCACAAACAGGAAAGGCCGAAAATGGCGTTCCAAAATGGAGCACACACAGCAAAGGCCGAAAATGACGTTCCAAAATGGAGCACACACAGCAAATGCCGAAAATGGCTTTCCAAAATGGAGCACACACACAACAGATGCTGAAAATGGATGTCGAAAATGGCGCTCCAAAATGGAGCACACACACAAAGATGCCGAAAATGGCGCTTTAAAAATGGAGCAAGGTTCGGGAATGAACCAGGGGTCGTAGTACCTCACCACCAAATCAACTCAACTCAACACATGGTAAGTCAAGTGGCAGCTGGCGAGCCAGGTAAGTGAAAATGCATTGCATAACTTTGATAGGATTGTCACTGTTACACATTACACAAGTCCCATCAAAGTGGGGGCGACTGTAGGCATTGTATTTTTTCATGTGAGTCCCTATGATGAGTCTCATCTAGAGACACTACCTTTTTAGTTAAGGATATTACGGGAAACGGTCATCGGAAGGGAATCGGTATTTCGTTTGATCTTTGTTCACTTATTTAGCGTCAAGCTCACTTGTTGGACCTCCGTTTAGATCACCTTTGGCCCAAAAAAAAACAAACCCTTTTAATCTAGCCCATGCACACTTAACCCACTCACCAAGCCAAACTAAGCCCACACCACAACTAGGGGCCCACACGCCCATATCACCCTAAATTACATCCAAATTAAATCAAATTTTAAATTAAATATTAATTAGATAATGTAATTGAATTAAATAAAATAATTAAACCATTTACCAATTAAATAAAACATAAAATATAATAATACCAAATTAAAATATTGTAACTTCCTAATCCAAAAATTATATACTAAATTAAAGAGATGTTATGCCTAATTAAAATCAATCCTAACCAATTAAAATATTGTATTCCTAAACCAAGCAAATCAAATATTCAACCTTTCTAATTAGCCAAATTTTGTCCCCCCCCCCCCCCTCAATCCATTGATTTCCTTATCCAACACCAAATCAAATCCTCTCTTTAATTCCAAAATCCCTTCCTTGTGAGACAAGGAGAAGCCCTAGCCCTTCTCTATATAAACAACCCAAAATCAAGCCTCTCCCCTCCTATGAGAATTCACGCCCAACTCTCTCCAATCTCCTACAATTCATGGCAATAACACCATAACAAGTAAAGAATAATTCTCTTCATCTCCTCCACTCCATAGCCGAAAATAACAAGCCCTTATACCCTCCTAAAGCCACCGAAACCATCCCCATACAGCATCCCTCCATTACCGAAATCACCCCCAAACAGCAGCCTAAACACACCCCAAATAGAAGCTAAAAAAATGCCAATACAGCAGCCCCTAAGTCCCCAAAATAGTGAGTAAAAAATGCCCAAAACAGTGAGTAAAATGCCCCCAAACAGCAGCCCTTTTACACGCCTAAGGCAGCCCTGCACACCTTAAAACAGCAGCGCTGCACACCTTAAAACAGTCCCTAAAATCCTTAAAACAGTAACATAAAAAACTGCACTTAAAACCTTTAAAAGAACACCCAAAACAGTCCATTGAAACGCCGAAACAGTGACCCGAACAGTGAGCAGAAAATACAGAGGAAACAGCAGCAAAACGGAGGCCAAACAGCAAGCAAAATAGCAAAACAGTGAGCTAAGATGCTAAACCAGTGAACCGGAGAAGTTGAGGAGCTTTACCCTTCCGATCTCCGTGAAACGCAAGTCCGAAAATCGGCAAGAAAGGTTAGACCTGAGGGTATTTTCCACATTCGTTTTCTGTTTTATTTTTATTTGTTTATTGAGTATTGTTCGCATGATTATTATGTTAAAATGCATGTTGTGGCCCTTGAGTAGATAATATGCATGTATTACGAAATATTGTATGTTGTGGCCTTGGAATAAAATGAAAGATGTGTCAACTCTCGGGGTATATCGGATGGAAACCCGACATAAATTTCATAGCCGATTCCGAATGGACGGTAGTATGATCTGTACTCGGGATACAACTCCACGTACCGCTTGAGTAAACGGCACATTCTTTTGTTTTATGTTGCTTTGATTTACTTGTTACTTGTCATTTAAATTCCGCACGTTATTTGTTTATGCATGATGTGATCGAGCGCATGGGCTTAGTAAGTTGAATTACAGGTCCCCTATTTTGAGGGGTTAAAATCCTTTATCACGATGCTTTGCCGCGCCGATTGATGTATATTCGGTTGAATGTAAGATGTGTTCAATCGGGTATACGAAGCCGATATTATGGTCTTTATTTTTATATGCATTGTGTTAATTGCACATGGGCTTAAAAGTGCGATGAAAGGTCCTCTAATTGAAGAGGTTAAAATCCTTTACCACGATGCTTCGCCGCGCCGGATATCTTTGTATCCACTTTCGTTTTATATATATGCGTTGTGTTAATTGCGCATGGGCTTAGTAAGTGCGATGAAAGGTCCTCTAATTGAAGAGGTTTTACCACGATGCTTCGCCGCGCCAGATATCTTTGTATTTACTTTCGTTTCATATATATGCATTGCATTAATTGCGCATGGGCTTAGTAAGTGCGATGAAAGGTCCTCTAATTGAAGAGGTTAAAATCATTTGCCACAATGTTTTGCCGCGCCGAATAAGGTGTATTCGATTGAGTGTGAGATGTGTTCAATTGGATACGCGAAGCCCGATATCATTTTCTTTACTTTATATATGCATTGTATTATGTGTGCATGGCTTAATAAGTGGGATTAAAGGTCCTCTATGTCGAGGGGTTAAAAGCCTTTACCACGATGTTTTGCCGCGCTTCTTGCCATGGCATTTATCTTTTAGCACATCATTGCTCTGTTCACGCATGTATTATGAAATCCCATATAGTCATCCTTATCTTTGTACGCATCGTAATGAAAAGCACATTTATTCCATTGGTTGCATCATTTGCCTTAGTCTTGGCTTAACGTATTACAATCCATATATCCATGTTATGATAGCATTTGAGTATTATTTCTTGTGGTATATCGGATGGAAACCCAATATAAATTCCGTAGCCGATTCTGAATGGACGGTAGTGCGGTCTATACTTGGGATACAATTCCACGTACCACTTGGAAAAGTGCTCACATGTGTGTTTGTGTCCATATTAGTTATCTTCTTTTGCACCACGTCATAGCATGCTTACTTTAATGCCTAATTGCATCCTTAATTATCTTTTTTGCATTATGTACTTAGTTGACTCTTTTATTTACGCATGGACATGTAATGGCTATTTGTTTATGCTTCTGCACGTATAAGTATGATATGTTTATGAAATCACATGTTCGCCATTATTTGATTCG
The DNA here is from genome assembly GCA_019454045.1 of Zanthoxylum bungeanum. Lineage (NCBI taxonomy): Eukaryota > Viridiplantae > Streptophyta > Magnoliopsida > Sapindales > Rutaceae > Zanthoxylum > Zanthoxylum bungeanum. The sequence continues at coordinate 88,537 of SKCR01011677.1, read as the reverse complement.
CTTTTATGTGTGCTTGCGTGGTTAGTGTGTGCTTGTGTTTCCATGAATACAATATGCCAATGAAGTTGTATGTTCGTTGCTACTTTGACGTACTTTCAAGCATGAAATCTTAGATGTAAGATATATGCAAATTTAGGTGTAAGTTTTATTTTTGCGCATATGAACTTAGAAGCATGATACTCTTGGAAATAAGTGTTACTTAAGCTTGATTAAATTATTACACAAATCTTTTAATTACAAGTGACATAAGTAAGGGACCATTCCGAACCCAATGGTTTGAGGTCTTCCCTTGCGAGGGGTGAGTGCGGCCTTAAATCTCTTTTCCCGGTTCACACCGGGTGGCGACTCCAATATTCTCCGGTTTAGTCTCCCGTGGCTACTCCGTACTCTCGACTAGGCCGCGAGCCTAGAACAGCATGTGTCGTCCAGTTTGTGTTCCCACAGTCTGGCGACTCCACTGGGGATAGAGAATCGGCCCCGAAATATTGTCTTGTAATGTTTGGATTTATGTTCTAATTGACTGTTTCTATAGTGGATAAAATTGGGGTTTAATCAAAGGCATTTTGAGGCTACGTAATGGTTTGGTGTCTTCCTTCATTCACTACCTTTCTAGAGGGAAAAGTTGTGAAGGCACCTATATAGCCATCTACCCGTAGCCTATTGTGATGGACTAATTTGGAGGACTCGTTGTTTATTCCTGTCACCAAGCGATAAGAGCCTATAGGCTAGGGTACTTAAGAGAGCCTCGCTCCACCCTCCCTCTGGGGAATCTACAATGGGAAATCCATTTGACAGTCAGTCACACATGATAGCTCTCATTGGCACGTACCTTAGTGTATAAAAAAGGGTCGCTCACTTGGTCGCTCGAACCCTTGATTGGGGAGACCTAGTTGTGGGCCATCCTTCGCCGGTGAGAGCCTTTGTCTACACTCTTGCGAACCCACCCATAGACCGGGGTTTATGGGTAAAGTAACAATTATTTCCTTAAATATGTGCTTGTGGACCATTCTCATTTGGATGCAGTTGGACTATTGTCAGAAATGCGAACTTGCTGGGCCATTTAAACTGGGGCGAGTTCGTACCTTATGACCATTAGGCCCAAAGCTTCTGAAATGTTGATGGGCCATTCTGTAGAAATCATTGTTTTATGTTTGCATTATCTTTCTTTTATGCTTGTGTTTGGGAACATCGTCGTTTGGATCCATTTGGACCATTTGTCATGGGATATGGGCTTGTTGGGCCATTTAAACTGGGACAAGAACGTATTTTATGACGATTGGGCCAAAGGCTTCTAAGTGATTGATGGGCCACTTTGTGCTTGTGTTCGGAACATTACCATTTGGAATTAGTTGGGCTCCTTGCCATGAGATGTGAACTCGTTGGGCCAGTTAAACTGGGACGAGTTCACTCCTATGACAGTTAGCCCGAAAGCTTCTAAAATGATAACGGGCTGATTTGTTTGAAAATTTTAGTTGATTTAGTATGTTATATATGTTACATGCATCTCATGCACCTCATACATACATATATCATGTTAACAACTTCTATGTCTCAAAAAGACATCATAGATACCGTTTGGGTTAGAGAAGGGACAAGACTCACTAAAAGAACAGTAACACAGGCATGAGTGAATCGGTAACGAGGTATCCCGTATGGATCAGTTAGAGAACGGTTTGGCCAAGATTACCGAACAGTTGCAAGCCTTGACTACCGCCATGGAAAATATGGTTGTACCTCGTGCTGGGGGAAATTTTGAGAATGTGAGGCGCGAGGAGCCTCTGAATGGATTGGGGGATGATATCCCACTTTTGATGATGACATGGTAGAGTATGCAACATGCAGAGTGTTCGGGTCTCAGGCAGAATTTCAGAAGCTCTGGGATCAGGTTGAAACAGTTACCCGCAAAATGAGGGTAAACATGAAGAGTTGTTAAATTATAAGGCAATGACCTTCGGAGAACAGTTGCCAGCTCAGTTTAAAATGCCCGACATGGCCAAGTTTAATGGGAATGGAGACCTGAGAGTCCATCTGCAGTAATATGTCTCAGTAATGAGTTCAGTGGGCCTATCACAGCGCCATCTCCAAAAGATGTTTGGGATGTCACTCGAGGGGGCACATGTGGTTTGGTATCATAGCCTTGAGAAGAAGGTTAAGGAAGATTGAGAGAACTAGCTGATGCTTTTCTGAAGCAATATGTTACAGACTTAGAGATTGACTTGTCACTCTGTGATTTGGAAAACACTAAACAGAAGCCAGAGGAAAGTTTCAAAGAGTATGTGGATCGCTGGAGAAGCCAGCTTTTGAAAATGCAGACTCGGCCTTCAGAGAAAGACCAAATTAAGATGATTATCACGGCACCAAGCCCTCTATTTATGGTAACCTGAGGAGGATGACCTCCATGATTACTGATTTCCGACAGTTGAGAGAGACTGTTATGGATATTGAAGAAGAGGACGCTGAAAACAGAAAGTTTTATGGCCAAATAGAAGAAATTTTGGGGGGTATTCTGAGACTAAACCCGCTATTGCCGAGGTTGCTGCCATCAATAACCGACATTTCTCTAACCTGGGGAAGCTGTTATCTAAGGTGCTTGAGAAGTTGAAGGGACAAATACTCCTAAAACCCTTAAAGCCTAAACCGCTTCCAGATCCTATACCACCCAAACTTGACCTAAGCTTGTATTGTCAATTCTATCAGAGGAGAGGCCACGAAACTGACACACTACTGCCGCGCCCGCCTTAGGCATGAAATCCAAAACCTCATCGATACTCACAAAATACTCGACCCAGAGAAAGAACAACCCAACACATATTGGAACCCCCTACCAAATTACCACTCCGTTCCACCCACCTAAATGATCAACTCTGGATTGCCCGAAACTTTTGTCCTCCAAACCCTTAACCACCAAGCTTCTTACATGGAGATAGGGGATGACAGTGAAAAAACGTAGGTCAAGAAAGAAGGCAATGCTGCGAATGATGAAGTTGTTCCTCCTAGTTTATTTGATCCTGCATTTTTAATATAGACATTGATTTGGTCTACCTGTTCGAACCATTTCTTAAATGATAATAAAGACGTTCATTTCGTTTACTTGCCTGAGTCTCTCCCTCCAACCTGCAACATGAGTATATTTGAGAAAAGCATTCAACCTTGGTACTATAAAATTCAGTGATGTTTAGAACACGGGGAATCTTCGGAAGCAACAACAGTACAATCAGTTTCAGAAATGAATCAGTATCAGCTTGGGGGCGAGGCCCACATTATCAGCATCAGTTTAGGGGCTTAGGCCCACATCAGCATCAGTTTGGGGATGAGTCCCATGGCCGAGGCCCACATCAGTATCAGCTTAGGGCCAAGGCCCACATCAGTTTCAGTTTTGGGGATGAGTCCCAAGGCCGAGGCCCTCATCAGTATCAGCTTGGGGCGAGGCCCACATCAGCATCAGTTTAGGGTCGAGGCCCACATTAATATCAGTTTAGGGCTGAGGCCCACATCAATATCAGCTTGGGGGCGAGGCCCACATCAGTATCAGCATCAGTTTAGGGCCGAGGCCCACATCAGTATTAGCTTGGGGCGAGGCCCACATCAGCATCAGTTTAGGGCCGAGGCCCACATCAATATCAGCTTGGGGCAAGTCCCACATCAGTATCAGCATCAGTTTAGGGGCTGAGGCCCACATCAGTTTCAGTTTTGGGACGAGTCATAGGGGCGAGCCCACATCAGCATCAGTTTGGCCGAGTATGGCACTCCGAAAGTGGAGCATGGCTCGAAAATGGACTACTATCACATCTCGCCGAAAATGGCACTCCGAAAGTGGAACATGGTTCGAAAATGGACTACTTTCACATCTCGCCGAAAGTGGCACTCCAAAAATGGAGCACGGTTCGTAAGTGGACCAAGGAAGGCCTAACCCATCGGAATATGATACATATCCATGCATACATGTATTCATATCACATACATGCAATGTTTGTTTTGTATTCGCAGGTTTGTAGCGGCAAAGACCATCTCATCAAATAACGGTTCAAAAATGAGCCATATTCTCGCACAGCACGGTTCGGAAATGGACCGCTACCACAACAGATGCCGAAAATGGCGCCCCAAAATGGAGCACACATAGCAGACGCCGAAAATGGCACTCCAAAAATGGAGCACCCACAACAGATGCCGAAAATGGCATTCCAAAATGGAGCACAAACAGGAAAGGCCGAAAATGGCGTTCCAAAATGGAGCACACACAGCAAAGGCCGAAAATGACGTTCCAAAATGGAGCACACACAGCAAATGCCGAAAATGGCTTTCCAAAATGGAGCACACACACAACAGATGCTGAAAATGGATGTCGAAAATGGCGCTCCAAAATGGAGCACACACACACAAAAGATGCCGAAAATGGCGCTCTAAAAATGGAGCAAGGTTCGGGAATGAACCAGGGGTCGTAGTACCTCACCACCAAATCAACTCAACTCAACACATGGTAAGTCAAGTGACAGCTGGCGAGCCAGGTAAGTGAAAATGCATTGCATAACTTTGATAGGATTGTCACTGTTACACATTACACAAGTCCCATCAAAGTGGGGGCGACTGTAGGCATTGTATTTTTTCATGTGAGTCTCTATGATGAGTCTCATCTAGAGACACTACCTTTTTAGTTAAGGATATTACGGGAAACAGTCATCGGAAGGGAATCGGTATTTTGTTAGATCTTTGTTCACTTATTTAGCGTCAAGCTCACTTGTTGGACCTCCGTTTAGATCACCTTTGGCCTAAAAAAAACCAAACCCTTTTAATCTAGCCCATGCACACTTAACCCACTCACCAAGCCAAACTAAGCCCACACCACAACTAGGGGCCCACACGCCCATAGCACCCTAAATTACATCCAAATTAAATCAAATTTTAAATTAAATATTAATTAGATAATGTAATTGAATTAAATAAAATAATTAAACCATTTACCAATTAAATAAACATAAAATATAATAATACCAAATTAAAATATTGTAACTTCCTAATCCAAAAATTATATACTAAATTAAAGAGATGTTATGCCTAATTAAAATCAATCCTAACCAATTAAAATATTGTATTCCTAAACCAAGCAAATCAAATATTCAACCTTTCTAATTAGCCAAATTTTGTCCCCCCCCCCCCCCCCCCCCTCAATCCATTGATTTCCTTATCCAACACCAAATCAAATCCTCTCTTTAATTCCAAAATCCCTTCCTTGTGAGACAAGGAGAAGCCCTAGCCCTTCTCTATATAAACAACCCAAAATCAAGCCTCTCCCCTCCTATGAGAATTCACCACGCCCAACTCTCTCCAATCTCCTACAATTCATGGCAATAACACCATAACAAGTAAAGAATAATTCTCTTCATCTCCTCCACTCCATAGCCGAAAATAACAAGCCCTTATACCCTCCTAAAGCCACCGAAACCATCCACATACAGCATCCCTCCATTACCGAAATCACCCCCAAACAGCAGCCTAAACACACCCCAAATAGAAGCTAAAAAAATGCCAATACAGCAGCCCCTAAGTCCCCAAAATAGTGAGTAAAAAATGCCCAAAACAATGAGTAAAACGCCCCCAAACAGCAGCCCTTTTACACGCATAAGTAGCAGCCCTGCACACCTTAAAACAGCAGCGCTGCACACCTTAAAACAGTCCCTAAAATCCTTAAAACAGTAACATAAAAAACTGCACTTAAAACCTTTAAAAGAACACCCAAAACAGTCCATTGAAACGCCGAAACAGTGACCCGAACAGTGAGCAGAAAATACAGAGGAAACAGCAGCAAAACGGAGGCCAAACAGCAAGCAAAATAGCAAAACAGTGAGCTAAGATGCTAAACCAGTGAACCGGAGAAGTTGAGGAGCTTTACCCTTCCGATCTCCGTGAAACGCAAGTCCGAAAATCGGCAAGAAAGGTTAGACCTGAGGGTATTTTCCACATTCATTTTCTGTTTTATTTTTATTTGTTTATTGAGTATTGTTCGCATGATTATTATGTTAAAATGCATGTTGTGGCCCTTGAGTAGATAAATATGCATGTATTACGAAATATTGTATGTTGTGGCCTTGGAATAAAATGAAAGATGTGTCAACTCTCGGGGTATATCGGATGGAAACCCAGACATAAATTTCATAGCCGATTCCGAATGGACGGTAGTATGATCTGTACTCGGGATACAACTCCACGTACCGCTTGAGTAAACGGCACATTCTTTTGTTTTAATTTGCTTTGATTTACTTGTTACTTGTCATTTAAATTCCGCACGTTATTTGTTTATGCATGATGTGATCGAGCGCATGGGCTTAGTAAGTTGAATTACAGGTCCCCTATTTTGAGGGGTTAAAATCCTTTATCACGATGCTTTGCCGCGCCGATTGATGTATATTCGGTTGAATGTAAGATGTGTTCAATCGGGTATACGAAGCCGATATTATGGTCTTTATTTTTTATATGCATTGTGTTAATTGCACATGGGCTTAGAAAGTGCGATGAAAGTCCTCTAATTGAAGAGGTTAAAATCCTTTACCACGATGCTTCGCCGCGCCGGATATCTTTGTATCCACTTTCGTTTTATATATATGCGTTGTGTTAATTGCGCATGGGCTTAGTAAGTGCGATGAAAGGTCCTCTAATTGAAGAGGTTAAAATCCTTTACCACGATGCTTCGCCGCGCCGGATATCTTTGTATTTACTTTCGTTTCATATATATGCATTGCATTAATTGCGCATGGGCTTAGTAAGTGCGATGAAAGGTCCTCTAATTGAAGAGGTTAAAATCCTTTGCCACAATGCTTTGCCGCCGCCGAATAAGGTGTATTCGATTGAGTGTGAGATGTGTTCAATCGGATACGCGAAGCCCGATATCATTTTCTTTACTTTATATATGCATTGTATTATGTGCGCATTGGCTTAATAAGTTGGATTAAAGGTCCTCTATATCGAGGGGTTAAAAGCCTTTACCACGATGTTTTGCCGCGCTTCTTGCCATGGCATTTATCTTTTAGCACATCATTGCTCTGTTCACGCATGTATTATGAAATCCCATATAGTCATCCTTATCTTTGTACGCATCGTAATGAAAAGCACATTTATTCCATTGGTTGCATCATTTGCCTTAGTCTTGGCTTAACGTATTACAATCCATATATCCATGTTATGATAGCATTTGAGTATTATTTCTTGTGGTATATCGGATGGAAACCCAGATATAAATTCCGTAGCCGATTCTGAATGGACGGTAGTGCGGTCTATACTTGGGATACAATTCCACGTACCACTTGGAAAAGTGCTCACATGTTTGTTTGTGTCCATATTAGTTATCTTCTTTTGCACCACGTCATAGCATGCTTACTTTAATGCCTAATTGCATCCTTAATTATCTTTTTTGCATTATGTACTTAGTTGACTCTTTTATTTACGCATGGACATGTAATGGCTATTTTATTTATGCTTCCGCACGTATAAGTATGATATGTTATGAAATCACATGTTCGCCATTATTTGATTCGCTTTTATGTGTGCTTGCGTGGTTAGTGTGTGTTTGTGTTTCCATGAATACAATATGCCAATGAAGTTGTATGTTCGTTGCTACTTTGACGTACTTTCAAGCATGAAATCTTAGATGTAAGATATATGCAAATTTAGGTGTAAGTTTTATTTTTGCGCATATGAACTTAAAAGCATGATACTCTTGGAAATAAGTGTTACTTAAGCTTGATTAAATTATTACACAAATCTTTTAATTACAAGTGACATAAGTAAGGGACCATTCCGAACCCAATGGTTTGAGGTCTTCCCTTGCGAGGGGTGAGTGCGGCCTTAAATCTCATTTTCCCGGTTCACACCGGGTGGCGACTCCAATATTCTCCGGTTTAGTCTCCCGTGGCTACTCCGTACTCTCGACTAGGCCGCGAGCCTAGAACAGCATGTGTCGTCCAGTTTGTGTTCCCACAGTATGGCGACTCCACTGGGGATAGAGAATCGGCCCCGAAATATTGTCTTGTAATGTTTGGATTTATGTTCTAATTGACTGTGTCTATAGTGGATAAAATTGGGGTTTAATCAAAGGCATTTTGAGGCTAGGTAATGGTTTGGTGTCTTTCTTCATTCACTACCTTTCTAGAGGGAAAAGTTGTGAAGGCACCTATATAGCCATCTACCCGTAGCCTATTGTGATGGACTAATTTGGAGGACTCGTTGTTTATTCCTGTCACCAAGCGATAAGAGCCTATAGGCTAGGGTACTTAAGAGAGCCTCGCTCCACCCTCCCTCTGGGGAATCTACAATGGGAAATCCATTTGACAGTCAGTCACACATGATAGCTCATTGGCACGTACCTTAGTGTATAAAAAAGGGTCCGCTCACTTGGTCGCTCGAACCCTTGATTGGGGAGACCTAGTTGTGGGCCATCCTTCGCCGGTGAGAGCCTTTGTCTACACTCTTGCGAACCCACCCATAGACCGGGGTTGTATGGGTAAAGTAACAATTATTTCCTTAAATATGTGCTTGTGGACCATTCTCATTTGGATGCAGTTGGACTATTGTCAGAAATGCGAACTTGCTGGGCCATTTAAACTGGGGCGAGTTCGTACCTTATGACCATTAGGCCCAAAGCTTCTGAAATGTTGATGGGCCATTCTGTAGAAATCATTTTTTTATGTTTGCATTATCTTTCTTTTATGCTTGTGTTTGGGAACATCGTCGTTTGGATCCATTTGGACCATTTGTCATGGGATATGGGCTTGTTGGGCCATTTAAACTGGGACAAGAACGTATTTTATGACGATTGGGCCAAAGGCTTCTAAGTGATTGATGGGCCACTTTGTGCTTGTGTTCGGAACATTACCATTTGGAATTAGTTGGGCTCCTTGCCATGAGATGTGAACTCGTTGGGCCATTTAAACTGGGACGAGTTCACTCCTATGACAGTTAGCCCGAAAGCTTCTAAAATGATAACGGGCTGATTTGTTTGAAAATTTTAGTTGATTTAGTATGTTATATATGTTACATGCATCTCATGCACCTCATACATACATATATCATGTTAACAACTTCTATGTCTCAAAAAGACATCATAGATACCGTTTGGGTTAGAGAAGGGACAAGACTCACTAAAAGAACAGTAACAGGCATGAGTGAATTCGGTAACGAGGTATCCCGTATGGATCAGTTAGAGAACGGTTTGGCCAAGATTACCGAACAGTTGCAAGCCTTGACTACCGCCATGGAAAATATGGTTGTACCTCGTGCTGGGGGAAATTTTGAGAATGTGAGGCGCGAGGAGCCTCTGAATGGATTGGGGGATGATATCCCACTTTTGATGATGACATGGTAGAGTATGCAACATGCAGAGTGTTCGGGTCTCAGGCAGAATTTCAGAAGCTCTGGGATCAGGTTGAAACAGTTACCCGCAAAATGAGGGGTAAACATGAAGAGTTGTTAAATTATAAGGCAATGACCTTCGGAGAACAGCTGCCAGCTCAGTTTAAAATGCCCGACATGGCCAAGTTTAATGGGAATGGAGACCTGAGAGTCCATCTGCAGCAATATGTCTCAGTAATGAGTTCAGTGGGCCTATCACAGCGCCAGCTCCAAAAGATGTTTGGGATGTCACTCGAGGGGGCACATGTGGTTTGGTATCATAGCCTTGAGAAGAAGGTTAAGGAAGATTGGAGAGAACTAGCTGATGCTTTTCTGAAGCAATATGTTACAGACTTAGAGATTGACTTGTCACTCTGTGATTTGGAAAACACTAAACAGAAGCCAGAGGAAAGTTTCAAAGAGTATGTGGATCGCTGGAGAAGCCAGCTTTTGAAAATGCAGACTCGGCCTTCAGAGAAAGACCAAATTAAGATGATTATCACGGGCACCAAGCCCTCTATTTATGGTAACCTGAGGAGGATGACCTCCATGATTACTGATTTCCGACAGTTGAGAGAGACTGTTATGGATATTGAAGAAGAGGACGCTGAAAACAGAAAGTTTTATGGCCAGAATAGAAGAAATTTTGGGGGGTATTCTGAGACTAAACCCGCTATTGCCGAGGTTGCTGCCATCAATAACCGACATTTCTCTAACCTGGGGAAGCTGTTATCTAAGGTGCTTGAGAAGTTGAAGGGACAAATACTCCTAAAACCCTTAAAGCCTAAACCGCTTCCAGATCCTATACCACCCAAACTTGACCTAAGCTTGTATTGTCAATTCTATCAGAGGAGAGGCCACGAAACTGACTACTGCGCCCGCCTTAGGCATGAAATCCAAAACCTCATCGATACTCACAAAATACTCGACCCAGAGAAAGAACAACCCAACACATATTGGAACCCCCTACCAAATTACCACTCCGTTCCACCCACCTAAATGATCAACTCTGGATTGCCCGAAACTTTTGTCCTCCAAACCCTTAACCACCAAGCTTCTTACATGGAGATAGGGGATGACAGTGAAAAACCGTAGGTCAAGAAAGAAGGCAATGCTGCGAATGATGAAGTTGTTCCTCCTAGTTTATTTGATCCTGCATTTTTAATATAGACATTGATTTGGTCTACCTGTTCGAACCATTTCTTAAATGATAATAAAGACGTTCATTTCGTTTACTTGCCTGAGTCTCTCCCTCCAACCTGCAACATGAGTATATTTGAGAAAAGCATTCAACCTTGGTACTATAAAATTCAGTGATGTTTAGAACACGGGGAATCTTCGGAAGCAACAACAGTACAATCAGTTTCAGAAATGAATCAGTATCAGCTTGGGGGCGAGGCCCACATTATCAGCATCAGTTTAGGGGCTTAGGCCCACATCAGCATCAGTTTGGGGATGAGTCCCAAGGCCGAGGCCCACATCAGTATCAGCTTGGGGCGAGGCCCACATCAGCATCAGTTTAGGGTCGAGGCCCACATCAATATCAGTTTAGGGCTGAGGCCCACATCAATATCAGCTTGGGGGCGAGGCCCACATCAGTATCAGCATCAGTTTAGGGCCGAGGCCCACATCAGTATTAGCTTGGGGCGAGGCCCACATCAGCATCAGTTTAGGGCCGAGACCCACATCAATATCAGCTTGGGGCAAGTCCCACATCAGTATCAGCATCAGTTTAGGGGATGAGGCCCACATCAGTTTCAGTTTTGGGACGAGTCCTAGGGGCGAGCCCACATCAGTATCAGTTTGGCCGAGTATGGCACTCCGAAAGTGGAGCATGGTTCGAAAATGGACTACTATCACATCTCGCCGAAAATGGCACTCCGAAAGTGGAACATGGTTCGAAAATGGACTACTTTCACATCTCGCCGAAAGTGGCACTCCAAAAATGGAGCACGGTTCGTAAGTGGACCAAGGAAGGCCTAACCCATCGGAATATGATACATATCCATGCATACATGTATACATATCACATACATGCAATGTTTGTTTTGTATTCGCAGGTTTATAGCGGCAAAGACCATCTCATCAAATAACGGTTCAAAAATGAGCCATATTCTCGCACAGCACGGTTCGGAAATGGACCGCTACCACAACAGATGCCGAAAATGGCGCCCCAAAATGGAGAACACATAGCAGACGCCGAAAATGGCACTCCAAAATGGAGCACCCACAACAGATGCCGAAAATGGCATTCCAAAATGGAGCACATACAGGAAAGGCCGAAAATGGCGTTCCAAAATGGAGCACACACAGCAAAGGCCGAAAATGACGTTCCAAAATGGAGCACACACAGCAAATGCCGAAAATGGCATTCCAAAATAGAGCACACACACAAAGTGGGGGCGACTGTAGGCATTGTATTTTTTCATGTGAGTCCCTATGATGAGTCTCATCTAGAGACACTACCTTTTTAGTTAAGGATATTACGGGAAACGGTCATCGGAAGGGAATCGGTATTTCGTTTGATCTTTGTTCACTTATTTAGCGTCAAGCTCACTTGTTGGACCTCCGTTTAGATCACCTTTGGCCCAAAAAAAACCAAACCCTTTTAATCTAGCCCATGCACACTTAACCCACTCACCAAGCCAAACTAAGCCCACACCACAACTAGGGGCCCACACGCCCATATCACCCTAAATTACATCCAATTAAATCAATTTTAAATTAAATATTAATTAGATAATGTAATTGAATTAAATAAAATAATAAACCATTTACCAATTAAATAAAACATAAAATATAATAATACCAATTAAAATATTGTAACTTCCTAATCAAAAAATTATATACTAATTAAAGAGATGTTATGCCTAATTAAAATCAATCCTAACCAATTAAAATATTGTATTCCTAAACCAAGCAAATCAAATATTCAACCTTTCTAATTAGCCAAATTTTGTCCCCCCCCCCCCCCCCTCAATCCATTGATTTCCTTATCCAACACCAAATCAAATCCTCTCTTTAATTCCAAAATCCCTTCCTTGTGAGACAAGGAGAAGCCCTAGCCCTTCTCTATATAAACAACCAAAATCAAGCCTCTCCCCTCCTATGAGAATTCACGCCCAACTCTCTCCAATCTCCTACAATTCATGGCAATAACACCATAACAAGTAAAGAATAATTCTCTTCATCTCCTCCACTCCATAGCCGAAAATAACAAGCCCTTATACCCTCCTAAAGCCACCGAAACCATCCCCATACAGCATCCCTCCATTACCGAAATCACCCCCAAACAGCAGCCTAAACACACCCCAAGTAGAAGCTAAAAAAATGCCAATACAGCAGCCCCTAAGTCCCCAAAATAGTGAGTAAAAAATGCCCAAAACAGTGTGTAAAATGCCCCCAAACAGCAGCCCTTTTACACGTATAAGTAGCAGCCCTGCACACCTTAAAACAGCAGCGCTGCACACCTTAAAACAGTCCCTAAAATCCTTAAAACTGTAACATAAAAAACTGCACTTAAAACCTTTAAAAGAACACCCAAAACAGTCCATTGAAACGCCGAAACAGTGACCCGAACAGTGAGCAGAAAATACAGAGGAAACAGCAGCAAAACGGAGGCCAAACAGCAAGCAAAATAGCAAAACAGTGAGCTAAGACGCTAAACAAGTGAACCGGAGAAGTTGAGGAGCTTTACCCTTCCGATCTCCGTGAAACGCAAGTCCTCTAATTGAAGAGGTTAAAATCATTTGCCATGATGCTTTGCCGCGCCGAATAAGGTGTATGCGATTGAGTGTCAGATGTGTTCAATCGGATACGCGAAGCCCGATATCATTTTCTTTACTTTATATATGCATTGTATTATGTGCGCATGGGCTTAATAAGTTGGATTAAAGGTCCTCTATATCGAGGGGTTAAAAGCCTTTACCACGATGTTTTGCCGCGCTTCTTGCCATGGCATTTATCTTTTAGCACATCGTTTCTCTGTTCACGCATGTATTATTAAATCCCATATAGTCATCCTTATCTTTGTACGTATCGTAATGAAAAACACATTTATTCCATTGGTTGCATCATTTGCCTTAGTCTTGGCTTAACGTATTTCAATCCATATATTCATGTTATGTTAGCATTTGAGTATTATTTTTTGTGGTATATCGGATGGAAACCCAAATATAAATTCCGTAGCCGATTCTGAATGGATGGTATTGCGGTCTATACTTGGGATACAATTCCACGTACCATTTGGAAAAGTGCTCACATGTGTGTTTGTGTCCATATTAGTTATCTTCTTTTGCACCACGTCATAGCATGCTTACTTTAATGCCTAATTGCATCCTTAATTGTCTTTTTTGCATTATGTACTTAGTTGACTCTTTTATTTACGCATGGACATGTAATGGCTATTTGTTTATGCTTCCGCACATATAAGTATGATATGTCTATGAAATGACATGTTCGCCATTATGTGATTCGCTTTTATGTGTGCTTGCGCGGTTAGTGTGTGCTTGTGTTTCCATGAATACAATATGCCAATGAAGTTGTATGTTCGTTGCTACTTTTACGTACTTTCAAGCATGCAATCTTAGATGTAAGATATATGCAAATTTAGGTGTAAGTTTTATTTTTGCGCATATGAACTTAGAAGCATGATACTCTTGGAAATAAGTGTTACTTAAGCTTGATTAAATTATTACACAAATCTTTTAATTACAAGTGACATAAGTAAGGGACCATTCCGAACCCAACGTTTGAGGTCTTCCCTTGCGAGGGGTGAGTGCGGCCTTAAATCTCATTTTCCCGGTTCACACCGGGTGGCAACTCCATTATTCTCCGGTTTAATCTCCCATGGCTACTCCGTACTCCCGACTAGGCCGCGAGCCTAGAACAGCATGCGTCGTCCAGTTTGTGTTCCCACATACGTATTTATCGATGTCCAATCTCGATAATACTCTGACTAGGGATATTTAATGATTTATCCTTCGTGGATTGATACTGTCTCATATCATTCTCAATCCAGGAACAAATCATAGGGACCTCCTATCATTTATACATCTAGGTGATCTAATCACAAATGATAAGAGTGCAATCTCCTTTGTCACATAGTTAATTTGTACAACAACACCATCATCTGTACAAATAGTGACACTATGGGTCATTATTGTCCAACAATCTCCCACTTGGACTATAGCCAGTCACTCGAGTGTCTACCACCCGAACTATGTACGGTTGGCTCAAACTGCTGAAAAGGTGCTTTCGTCAGCGGATTTGCATGATTATCATCTGATGCGATTTATTCGATCATCACATTGCCATGATGTATGATCCGAACAAATCAGATGAATATCGAAGTATATTTCTGGATCGTTGATGAGACCATTAATTCTTTAGCATGTGTTGACGCCTAGCTCAGCTGCTAACAGAATTATATCTAATCTAATTTGATTTATTGTCGACCCAAATGGCTTCTATTTCCGCCTCAGCTGGCAACAATAACCCGCATTTGTTTTTTATTCGGTAACAGTATCTTGCTTGGAAGATTTCCAGCTCTCTGTTCCGTTATTCAAACTGTATAGTACCATTTGCGACTTATAGTCGTCTTTATCAGTTTAGGAAACTTGCAGTAGTGATCCCAGTCACTCCAAGTTCTCCTTCTCTACAGATTAAGACAGCATCCTTAGTTATCTAAGACACTAAAGATGTTCTTAACTTCAATCCAGTGATTATCACTTGGATTGGCCTGATTGTGAATCCATATGCTCAAAGCATATGAGACACCAGGTCGTGTACATTTTTCAATTTACGATTTCTCGAAGAGTTTTCTCGAAAGCCAAGCTTTCACCGATTGTTTTATGGGAATATCATTTCCAAGAAATGACATATTATCATTATTTTATAGGACAACCACTGTCAGTGCGCTCCCAATAACCCCCTTATATACACAAGAATCATTTTCTTTTGAATTAAATCATACTCCATTATGATTACATCAAAACGATAATTCTAAGAACATATGCTTGCTTCAATCCAAACATGGATCTAATAACCTGCAAACCTTGTTTGCTTGTTATGGTATGACAAAACCGACAGGATGTTGTAAACATCCTCCAAAAGGTGTCCTTTTCAGGAAAGCGATTTTCCTGTAAAGCTGCCATATTTTATAAAAGAAACATGCAGCATCAGCAAGCATTATCCAAATGGATTTACCGTGGCAACAGGTAAAAGGTTGAATCGTAGTCAACACAATGTTGATAACGATACCTTTCCGCTAAAAGCCTAGCTTTATACGTTGGTATGTTGCCATCCATGTATGTCTTCCTTGAAGACTTATAATTACTAATAGGGACAATGCCTAGCGGTACATCAACAAGTATCCAAACTAAGTTGATATACATGGAGTCCATTTAGGACTCATGGCACTTTGCAATAATAGGGAGTCGATACCTTGTATGACTTCCACATACGTAGTCAGTTGGTATACCTCAATAAGATTTACATCTTTATGAGGTGAGATCAGAAACCCATACCCCAGGTTGTCTTCTGACTCTCTCCGATCTACGCGGTTCTTGTGTATTCGAAGATTACTGGTATAGTTTCATCTTTGATGAACTATTTATGTTCCATTAAGAAATGAGTGCCTTGAATAGTATCACTCTGATTTTCATCGAGTTTTACTATCCTCCAACTTACCACTGCATATCGGTATTCCTCTTAGGAAAACCGCATGGCGAGCAACAATCTAATTGTTCTCTTGTGAGTTGTATAAGTACAATACTTTGGTATCCCTAGGATAACCTACAATTGGCACTTATCCAATTTGGGTTTTAGTTTGGTACCATCCAAAAATATGTCTAGCATTCCCAAATTATCAGGAATGAGAAACCTGGTTTCTTTCCCGTTCATATCTAATATGAAGTCTGTCAAACAGATTTTTTTTATGGAACCTTATTCAAAATAAGTTCTTGCACTGTTTAAAGTTTATCCGTTAAAGGAAATGGTAGCTCAGAGTGACTCATGATTAACCTTAATCATGTCTAACATAATTTGGTTACTCAGTTCGGACACACCGTCAAACTGACGTGTTCTGGGAGGAGTACTCATTGAAAGAATACTATACTCTTTCAAGTATACTAGAAACTTATTGATTAAGTATTTTCCATTACGGTCTTACCGTGACAGTTTAATACTTTAGCTGATCTGTTTGTCTATTTCGTGTCGAAACTTAAAAGTTTCCGATTTATGTTTCAAAAGAAACACATAACCATAACGCGATGCCACATCCGTAAAGGTCACGAAATATCCATATCCACATCTAGCCTAGCTAGACATGGGCCCACTTGCTTCACTATGAACTCGGGCTAACAGATCTGTGGCATTTTCACTTTTACCAAGTAAATAGTATTTTAGGCATTTTGCCTAATAAACTAGATTCGTAGACTTTATTTGAATGGGATCAAATTAGTCCGAGTACCCACTCTTCAAAAGTGTGGATATACGATTCTTGTTTAATTGTGTCCCATACAACAATGTCACAAATAGTTTCTTCTGATCAAATCATTTTGAGCTGTTTGTTTGTCATGTTATATATTTGAGATTTATTTATATTCAAAATATAAATTCCGTTATTCACATCTAATGTGTTTATCTCCATATCATCTTTATATAATGAAACACTTTAGTGTTCTAGAATATAAAGGTAAACCCACAGCGGGTTATACACTGATATATAGATAATGTATCTAGTTAAACTAATTACATTATAACAGTTTCCAAATTTAGGTACACACCCGAGGGTAGTTCCTAAACTTAGGCATCTACGATTTCTCAGAGAGTTTTATCTCAATTGAAGTCAGTATCCTATTTAAACCAGATTATTAACATCAATACATATATTTTATGTACCACGCTAAGTATTTAAAATCCAATTTTAATACTAGTAGTGAACATAATGTTGACAAACATATTTGAAGTCACAGCCTTGCTCGTCTTCAATTCCTTCATGTCTGCTTTGTCCAAACAGCAGTCACGCTTCCGCGATCCCGTTTGCCATAATTTAGGCAGACATTTTGGGATATATCCTGTGGGACACAGGAACTGGACGACGCATGCTGTTCCAGGCTCGCGGCCTGGTTGGGAGTACGGAATAGTCCGGGGGACTAAACCGGAAAATAATGGAGTCGCCACCTGGTGTGAACCAGGAAAATGAGATTTAAGGCCGCACTCACCCCTCGCAAGGGAAGACCTCAAACCGTTGGGTTCGGAATGGTCCCTTACTTATGTCACTTGTAATGAAAGGATTTATGTAATAATTTAATCAAGTTTAAGTAACACTTATTTCCAAGAGTATCATGCTTCTAAATTCACATGTATAGATCAACAAGTTCATCTAAATTTACATGTAACACATATAAGATTGCATGCTTGAAAGTACATCAAAGGAGCGACAAACATACAACTTCATTGGCATATTATATTCAAGAAAACACAAGCACACATACTAACCACGCAAGCACACATGTGAGCACCTTCCCAAGTGGTACGTGGAATTGTATCCCAAGTACAGACCGTACTACGTCCATTCGGAATCGGCTACGGAATTTATGTCTGGGTTTCCATCCGATATACCACAAGAAAAATACTCAAATGTTATCATGACATAGGCATATGAAGCGTAATACGTTAAACACATTGTACTCATACATGTGGGGAATACAGATGAATGACACCTACACAATCTTGCGTAATACAGAGGGGCAATCAGGTTCATCATACGAAGGAATAACTACTAGGAAAACTATGTATGAAATCTGATGAAAACGACTCAGTTCAGTGGGTGCGCGTTCGCATAGCGTTTGAAAACGCGTTCGAACGGTAAACAGAAGGTTCGCGTTCCTATAGCGTTCGAGAACACGTTCGAACGGACCAGACCTGATACATGATAAGACTAAGGAAGTGCGTGTGTGTTCGCGTAGCGTTTGTAAAATGCGTTCGAACGGGAAACAGAAGGTTCGCGTTCGTATAGCGTTCGATAACGCATTCGAACGGATCCAGACCTGATGAAACAAAATGCATGCGCGTTCGAGTAGCGTTTTTAAAACGCATTCGAACGGGAAACAGAAGGGTCGCGTTCGTATAGCGTTTGATAACGCGTTCGAACAGGAACAGACCTGATGCACAAAATGTGATGCAATACATACATAAAAAGCAAATAGCGAAATACGAGGCGCGGCGAAGCGTTGTGGCAAAGGATTTTAACCTCTTCAATAAGAGGACCTTTCATCGCACTTACTAAGCCCGTACGCTTGATTGAATCATGCATACAAAGAATAAAGAAACAATAATGTCAAACTTAGTATGCCCGATTGAACGTATCTTACATTCAACCGAACACACATCAAGCGGCGCGGCAAAGCATCGTGGTAAAGGTTTTAACCTCTTCAATTAGAGGACCTTTCATCGCACTTACTAAGCCTATGCGCTTGATTGAATCATGCTTACAAAGAATAAAGAAACAATAATATCAAACTTAGTATGCCCGATTGAACGTATCTTGCATTCAACCGAACACATATCAACCGGCGCGGCAAAGCATCGTGGTAAAGGGTTTTAACCTCTTCAATTAGAGGACCTTTCATCGCACTTACTAAGCCCATGCGCTTGATTGAATCATACATACAAAGAACGAAGAAACAATAATATCAAACTTAGTATGCCCGATTGAACGTATCTTGCATTCAACCGAACACACATCAACCGGCACGGCAAAGCATCGTGGTAAATGGTTTTAACCCCTCCAAATAGGGGAACTTTCATCGCACTTACTAAGCCCATGCGCTCGATTGAATCATGCATAAATAAGCAACATGCAGAATTCAAGCTACGAAAAATAAATAAACCAAAGTAACACAAAACAAAAGAGGGTGTCGTTTACTCAAGCGGTACGTGGAGTTGTATCCCGAGTACAGATCATACTACCGTCCATTCGGAATCAGCTATGAAATTTATGTCCGGGTTTCCATCCGATATACCGCGAGAGTTGACACATCTCTCATTTTATTCCAAGGCCACAACATACAACATCTCATAATTCATGCATATTTATCTACTCAAGGGCCACAACATGCATTTCAACATAACAATCATGCAAGCAATACTCAATAAATAATACAAATAAAACAGAAAACGAGTGTGGCAAATACCCTCAGGTCTAACCTTTTTTCTGACTTGCAGGCTTGCATTTCACGGACGTCGGAAGGGTAAAGCTCCTCAACTTCTCCGGTTCACTGGTTTACCGTCCTAGCTCACTGTTTTGCTGTTTTACTTGTTGTTCGGTCTCCGTTCTGCTGCTGTTCGGCCTCTGTTTTGCTGCTCACTGTTCAGGTCACTTGTTTTGACGTTTCAACGGACTGTTCCGAGTGTTTTTTGTGGGTTTTTAGTGTAGTCTTGTGTGATTATTTTAAGGATTATGAATGCAGTTTTTATGTTACTGTTTTGAGGATTTGGCTGCTGTTTTGGGGGTGTATTTTTGGTGATGTGTGGGGAGTTTATGGAGGTGGTTTTCAGTGATGGTTAGGGGCTGTATTGGTGGTTGTAATAGCTGTTAAAATTCGGCAATGGAGGGGATGGAGGATAGTGGTATTCTCGGCCAAAGAATGAGAGATGAAGAGAAGAGTTTAGTTTGTGCTTCTTGTTATTGCCCTGAGTGGCTAGGGTTCTTGGTATTGTGATTTTCGTGTAAGTCTTGTGTATGAGCTAGGGGAGTGCATGTCTTGGTTAGGGGTTGTTTATATAGAGAATGGCTAGGGCTTCACCTTGTCTCACAAGGAAGGGATTTGATTTTGTGTTGAGCAAGGAAAGTCAAAGATTGAGGGGGGACAAATTTGGTTTAGATTAGGAATACAATATCTTTAATTTGTTATAATTGATTTTAATTAGGCATGACATCTTTTTAATTTAGTATGTGATTTGTTTAGTTAGGAGGTTAATATATTTGATTTGTCTTAATTAGGTATGATTATATTATGTTTTATTTAATTGGTAAATGGTTTAAATATTTTATTTGATTCAAATACATTTTTAATATTTACCTTAATATTAATTTAATATTTAATTTAATTTCCCATGTGTTTTAAATGTGTTTTATTAATTGGGATGTGTTTTATGGTCTTTGGGGGGCTAATTGGGCTAGGGTGCGAGGCTAGCAGCAAAACCATAAATACCGACGCCGTTCGAACGCCCATTCGAACGCTACACGAACGTCCGTAATCTGCCTGACGTTCGAACGAAGTAACGAACGCAGCACTAACGAAGACAGTGAACTTGCGAAATGAATCTGATGACGTACTTATTCTGAATTTCCCATTCTGACCTCCGTTTCCCGCAATATCCTTAGCTAAAAAGGTAGTGCCTCCAACTGAGACTCATCATCGGGTTTCACATGCGAAAATGCAATGCCTACATGTCTTTTATCTTCCCAGAAGATTATAATGATTTTGCCTTTGACTATTTCAACACTCCAGAAGCCTTTGGCCTAGCCTCGGCCTTCTAGAATATCGAAGTAAGATGCGCCTTGCACTACTTGCCTTATTGCAAACTTTGACTTTATCTCCTTGAGAATAGTCATTAACTCTCCATGAGTTTACTATTTCAATTTAGTACTTCTAAAATATAAATATAGATTTATTAAGATCCTTCAATTTCAGTATCATACTTTAAGAATCTAATCCTTTGTTCTGATAAAGAAATTAAGGAATCTACTGCGGTAAGTATAATGGATTAAGCACTTAAGTTATCATCACATAAATCTTCCAAAGATTATGCTCGACTATTTGCTTAACTCCGGGCTTTAGGCATAATATGTTATTTTATCAAATAAAGTAACTTATTATATTCCAGGACCATCCTGAAGTTTATTCCCAATTTGAAAATTAAACCATTTAAATACATTTTCCCTAGGATTATGTTTTAAATGTCAATCTTTCAATTTTATATTGATTCTAATAGTCCAACTATTTAATCAACGATTTCCGGTACTATTTATTATAATGATTATTATAGTCCAACTATTTAATCAACTATAATTTAATAGATTAAAATCAATTATATTGATTACTATAATCCAGTTATAAAATCAACTATATATGAATAGTTTGAATATAGTCCAACTATTTAATAAAAACAACATTTAAATATTAGTCCAACTAACATTTAATCTATTTGACGAATGATATTTGAATGAGCGTGTATGGCAAGTAATTAAACGAATATTGCAAATTCAATTCTTGCCTCCCACTATTTTTCGGCGAGCCTCTAACCCTATGTCGAGTACTCGGGAAACCGTGTTTCCTAGTGGGCTAGGATCCCGTTAAATATCACACAATCTTGACTTTGGCCAACAAATTATATGATAATTACCTAGGTAGATCTCTAAGATCGATTGGATCCAATCCAATTCCTAGATCCGGTAGGGGGACATCCAAGTCCGAAACATATATCTATATATGCCAATACATCCAATGTATTACCTAACATTTTTCCTCTGAATCAACTAAGCCTTGGCTTTGGCACAACAAACTTAGTGATCCCAGTTAAGCGCGACCCATTGACCATGGAAAGCTTCGTAATCAATGTAGATGGACAAGAAGTGGTCTTGACTTTGACCAACAAACCACAACATGGACAAGACACTGATATGAAACAAAGCTCTCGTGATTCAAACACATCCTCAACGGAAAAAGGCCTTGAGTTTGGCCAACAAGCCAATGCCAGTCTCGGATCTTGAGTGAGAATCACTCAATGGAAGGAAAAACGCTTAATATTTTGCGAGGGTTTTTCTTGTGCAAATAGGCAACCAATTTATTATCTTTGTTAAGGTCTCATCATCATACACCCTTAAACATGCATTCTAAACACATAATAAAGCGCATATGAATAAATAATAATGATATACGGATAGATATTTTACACATTGATCCTAGATCAAATCTCTCCCTTTCTCTCTCCCACTAGCACATGTATTACTTATACCCGTTACACTACACTTCTAAAGAAACCTCATTTACATTGAGGGGAATAGGTGAGAAGAGAATACAAAGAATAAGGAGGTAATAAGGCTGGACACGCAGATCCAATTAATAAATCAAATTTATTACAACAATTTCTAAAATTGCCCCACCCATCTAATATCCATCTGATATACATTATTCATGCATCGCAACCATGTATTCACACAAGCATGCTATCAATCAATCTAATCAAATTAATTAATCTGATAATTAGTGATCATCCAATGTTCAAACAACGATTTGATTTTGCGCGAGTGTAGGCATTGTATTTTTGCATGTGAAACCCGATGATGAGTCTCATTTAGAGGCACTACCTTTTGAGTCACGGAAGCCGCGGGAAACGGATATCGGAAGGGGAAATTCAGAATAAACAAGCTCACTGTCTTCGTTAGTGCTGCGTTCGTTACTTCGTTCGAACGTCGAACAGATTGCGGGCATTCGTGTCGCATTCGAGGAAGCGTTCGAACGGTGTCGGTAATTCTGGTTTTGCTGCTAGCCTCACACCTCAGCCCATTTAGCTCCCCAAAGCCCATAAAACACATCCCAAATTAAATAAATAAATATTAATTTAAATATTAAACATTAAATAAAATATTTAAACCATTTACCAATTAAATAAAACATTTACCAAACTTAAACTAAAATTAAAAAGAAGATATGCCTAATTAAAATCAATCTTAACCAATTAAAACCAATCAAATATTTGACTTCCTAATCTAATAAGACATCTACCAATTTAAAATAGTTGACTTCCTAATTTAAAATATTTTGTCCCCCATCAATCTTGTGTATACCATCCTTAGGACTCCTAATTTGGAAACTAGATCTCTTCCTTGTGAGACAAGGGCAAACCCTAGCTCTCTTCTATATAAACATGCATTAACCTAGCCACACCATCTCTCTACTCTCTCTAATACATGCCCAAGACACTTCACATATACACAAAAAAGAGAACAAAGAGCCATAACCATCTCCTCCATAGCCGAGACAACAAGAGCCTCAATCCTCCACCATAACCGAATCCACTACAAGCAACAATCCTCCATAGCCGAATCCAAAGCACCAATAACCACCATAGCTGAATCCAAAACAAACCAAACTCACCCTTAGCCGAATCCAGAACCCCAAAATCCTTCAAAGTCGAGACCACCACAAGCAATAACCCTCCTTAGCCAAATCAAAACACTCCCCTCCTTCACCGAGAACACATCCCCCCCATACAGCCCTTACAACCACTAAAACACCCCATGACAAACACTCAAAAATAGCCCCTGAATCACCTTAAAAGAGCAGCCCAAATCCTCTTAAAACAGTCCCTAAAAACCTTAAAAACAGTAACATAAAAAACTGCATAGATAATCTTAAAAATAATCACGCACAACTGCACTAAGAACCCACACAAACTTGGAACAGTTCATTGAAAAGTCAAAACAGGTGGCCTGAGCAGTGAGCAGCAAAACAGAGGCCGAACAGGAGCAGAACGGAGTTCGAACCGCAAGCAAAATAGCAAAGCAGTGAGCTAGGACGCTAAACCAGTGAACCGGAGAAGTTGAGGAGTTGTACCCTTCCGACGTCCGTGAAACGCAAGCCTGAAAGTTGGCAAAAAAGGTTAGACTTGAGGGTATCTTTCACACTCATTTTTCTATATTATCTATTAAATATTACTTGCATGATTGTCATGTTGAAATGCATGTTGTGGCCTTTGAGTAGATAAATATGCATGAATCATGAGATGTAATATGTTGTGGCTGTGGATTAAAATGAGAGATGTGTCAACTCTCGCGGTATATCGAATAGAAACCCGGACATAAATTTCATAGCCGATTCCGAATGGACGGTAATATGATCTGTACTCGGGATACAACTCCACGTACCGCTTGAGTAAACGGCACCGTCTTTTGTTTTGTGTTGCTTTCGTTTATTTTTCGTCACTTGAATTATGTATGTTGTTTATTTATGCATGATTCAATCAAGCGCATGGGCTTAGTAAGTGGAATGAAAGATCCCCTATGGGGAGGGGTTAAAGCCCTTTACCACGATGCTTTGCCGCGCCGGTTGATGTGTGTTTGATTGGATGCAAGATACGTTCAATCGGGCATACTTAGTTTGATATTATTGTCCTTATCGTTTTATGCATGGTTCAATCAAGCGCATGGGCTTAGTAAGTGGAATGAAAGGTGCCTTATGGGGAGGGGTTAAAACCCTTTACCACGATGCTTTGCCGTGCCGGTTGATGTGTGTCCGGATTGGATGTAAGATGTGTTCAATCGGGCATACTTGGTTTTGATGTGATTGGCTCTATTTTTGTATGTATGATGCGATCGCGCGCATGGGCTTAGTATGTTGGTCTAAAGGTCCTCTCTTTGAGAGATCAAGAGCCCCAAAAGGCCACCTTTACGGCAGTACTTCGCCGCGCCCCTTTATTTTGTTGTTTATGTATTGCGTCCCATTTCATGCATCAGGTCTGTTCCCGTTCGAACGTGTTTACGAACGCAACTCGAACGCGTATGCATTTTGCCTTATCATGCATCAGGTCTCATTTCCGTTCGAACGCGTTCATGAACGCCATATGAACGTGAGCATTCTGTTTCATTTCCGTTCGAACGCGTTAACAAACGC
This sequence comes from Zanthoxylum bungeanum, assembly GCA_019454045.1. NCBI lineage: Eukaryota > Viridiplantae > Streptophyta > Magnoliopsida > Sapindales > Rutaceae > Zanthoxylum > Zanthoxylum bungeanum. Next base: position 63,476 of record SKCR01011677.1, on the reverse strand, counting down.
CATACGAACGTGAGCATTCTGTTTCATTTCCATTCGAATGCGTTAACAAATGCCATACGAACGTGAGCATTCTGTTTCATTTCCGTTCGAACGCGTTATCAAACGCCATAACGAACGCGAACCTTTTGTTTACCATTCGAACGCATTTACGAACGCTACACGAACGCGAACACACTGAACTGAGACATATTCATCACATGCCATGTATAATTGTTTCTTAGGTGATTCTTTTATGAAACCACACATAGTCATTCTTATCTTTGTGCACATGATAATGAAAAGCATGTTTATTCCATTAGTTGCGTCATTTGCCTTAGTCTTGATTTGATGCATTACGATTCATATACCTATGCCAAGATGACTTTGGAGTATTATTTCTTGTGATATATCGGATGGAAACCCAGACATAAATTCCGTAGCCGATTCCGAATGGACGGTAATGCGGTCTGTACTTGGGATACAATTCCACGTATCACTTGGAAAAGTGCTCACATGTATGCTTGTGCGGTTATTATGTATGCTTGTGTTTTTCATGAATATGATATGCTGAATGAAGTTGTATGTTCATTGTTACTTTGAGGTATTTTCAGGCATGTGTTTTTAGATATGAGATATATGCGAAATGTATGTATAAGTGTTATTTTGTACCCGTGAATATAGAAGCATGATGTTTTTAGGAATAAGTGTTATTTATGCCTGATTAAATTATTATGTAAATCCTTTCATTACAAATGACATAAGTAAGGGACCATTCTGAACCCAACGGTTTGATGTCTTCCCTTACGAGGGGTGAGTGCGGCCTTCAATCTCATTTTCCCGGTTCACACCGGGTGGCGACTCCATTATTCTCCGGTTTAGTCCCCGTGGCTACTTCGTACTCCCGACCGGGCCGCGAGCCCGGGACAGCATGCGTCGCCCCAGATTCCTGTGTTCCCACAGTCTGGCGACTCCACTGGGGATAGAGAATCGGCCCCGAATATTGTCTTGTAATGATGGATTTATATTTTAATTGACCGTGTCTATAGTGGATAAAGTGAGGGTTTAATCAAAGGCATTTTTAGGCTAGGTAATGGTTTGGTGTCTTCCTTCATTCACTACCTTTCTAGAAGGAAAAGCTGTGAAGGCACCTAGATAGCCATCTACTCGTAGCCTATTGTGATGGACTAATTTGGAGGACTCGTTGTTTATTCCTGACAACAAGCGATAAGAGCCTAAGAGGCTTGGGTATTAAGTGAGCCTCGCTCCACCTTCCCTCTGGGGGATCTACAATGGGAAATCCATTTGACAGTCCGTCACACACATAGCTCATTGGCACGTACCTTAGTGTATAAAAAAGGTGCGCTCACTTGGTTGCTCGAACCCTTGAGTGGGGAGACCTAGTTGTGGGCCATCTTCGCCGGTGAGAGCCTTTGTCTATACTCTTGCTAACCCACCCATAGACCGGGTTGGCTAAAGTAACAATTATTTCCTTGAATATGTGCTTGCGGACCATCCTCATTTGGATGCAGTTGGACTATTGTCAGAAATGCGGGCTTGCTGGGCCATTTAAACTGGGGCAAGTTCACACCTTATGACTATAGGGCCTGAAATGTTGATGGGCCATTGTTGTAGAAATTATTATGTCATGTTTGCATCATCTTTATTCTATGCTTGTGTTTGGGAACATCGTTGTTTGGATCCATTTGGACCATTTATCATGGGATATGGGCTTGTTGGGCCATTTAAACTGGGACAAGAACGTATTTCATGACTATTGGGCCAAAGGCTTCTAAGTGATTGAAGGGCCACTTTATGATTGTGTTCGGAACGTTACCATTTGGGTTTAGTCGGGCACCTTGTCATGAGATGTGAACTCATTAGGCCATTTAAATTGGGATGGGTTCACTCCTATGACAATTAGCCCGAAAGATTCTAAAATGATAACGGGCCGATTTGCTTGAGAGTTATAATTGATTTAGTATGTTATATATGTTACATGCATCTCATTCACCTCATACATACATATATCATGTTAACACTATCTATGTCTCAAAAAGACATCATAGATACCGTTTGGGATAGAGAAGGGACAAGACTCACTAAAAGAACAAGTATGAGTGAATCCGATAATGAGGTGTCCCGTATGGATCAATTAGAGAACGGTCTCGCCAAGATCACTGAACAGTTGCAGGCTTTGACTACTGCTATGGCTGGTATAGCTGGGTCTCGTGCCGGGGTTAATTTTGGGGATGTGAGGCAAGAGGAATCTCTGAACATATTAGGGGATGATACCCTCGCTTTGATGATGATATGGCAGAGTATGCAGCAGGCAGAGTATCTGGGTCTCAGACAGAGTTACAGAAACTCGGGGATCAGGTTGAGTCGGTTACCCGCAAGATGAGGGGTAAGAATGAGGATCTGCTGGATTATGACACACTGACTTTCGAGGAACAGTTGCCGGCATAGTTCAAGATGTCTGATATTGCTAAGTTTAACAGGAATGGGGATCCAAGGGTGCATCTCCGACAGTTTGTATCAGTCATGAGTTCAATTGGCTTATCTCAGCGCAAGTGCCGAAAATGTTCGGGATGTCGCTTGAAGGAGCTCCCGTGGTGTGGTACCACAGTTTAGAGAAAAAAGTGAAGGAAGATTGGAGGGTTAGCTGAAGCTTTCCTGAAGCAGTATGTCACAGACCTAGAGATCGATCTGTCACTCCCGATCTAGAGAATGTTAAGCAGAAATCGGAGGAGAGTTTTAAGGAGTATGTGGACCGATGGAGGGGTCAGTTGTTGTTGAAAATGCAGACTAGGCCCTCAGAGAAGGACCAGATTAAAATGATCATCAAGGGCACCAAGCCCTCCATCTATGGGAAGCTGAGGAGGATGACCTCCATGATTACTGATTTTCGGCAGTTGAGGGAAACTGTCATGGACTTTGAGGAAGAAGAGGCCGAGAATAGAAAATTCTATGATCTGAACAGGAGGCCCATTGGGGGAACATCGGGAGCAAAGCTCGTTTCTTCTGCTGAGATTGCCGCTATCCGGAACCGGCAGTTTTCTAACTTGGGAGGCCTCTGTCAAAGTGCTAGAGAAACTGAAGAGGCAAGGGCTTTTAAAGCCTTTGGAAGCCAAACCTATCCCAAATCCACCACCACCACATTTCAATCTCAACCTTTACTGTTATTTCCATCAGTAGAAGGCCATGACACTGACAACTGTGCCCGACTGCGCCACGAGATCCAAGACCTCATTGACTCCAAAAAGATACCTAACCCCGAAACCAAACAACCAGACACAAACATAAACCCCTTACCCAATTACCGAGCAGTACCCCCCCCACCATCTACATGATCAATTCTGGCCTCCCAGAAGACCTTGTCCTAAAATCCTTCCACCCTCAAGCCTTTTGCCTTGGAATCTGGGATAGTACTAGTGAAGATGAGGCAGAGCAAGGGAAAAGCTGTTGGCTTGATTTCTCTAGCAGTGATGAGGAAGAAGTAAGGGGAATGACGCGTAGCGGTCGCTTTTACAATGATATGGCGGAGAAGGGTAAGGGAGTTTTGACAGATGGTAGAGGAAGTGGTTGAGACTGCAGAAAATACTGAGGGGGATATAGTGCTGAGGCAATTGAGGAAGACAAGGGCTCAAGTCAGCATATGGGAGTTATTGTGTGCATCTAAAGAGCACAGACGGGCCATGGTTGAGGCCTTGAGTAAAATTGTTGTGCCGGAGGATGCCACCCTACAATGTTTGTTGGGGCTGTTCAGAAAGAGGCATTACAGATTTCATTTTCCGAGGATGAACTTCCAGCAGAGGGGAGGAATCATAATAGGCCTTTATTTATCAGGGCCACGAAGTAAGGCAAAGAAAACTTCATGTGTGATGGTGGATGACGGTTCGTCCATCAATGTGTGCCCGCTGAAAATTCTAGCAAAATTGGGTATGAAAGCAACAGACTTGGACCCCTCCAATATGACTATTAAAGCTTATGATGACAGTAAAAGGGGAGTTGAGGGTACCTTTGTGGCTATGGTCAAGGTAGGACCGATTGAAGATGAGGTTGAGTTCACAGTGCTGGACATCCCAGCCACTTTTGCCTTATGTTTTGGAAGGCCTTGGTTTCACAAACTTGGGGGCGTGCCTTCCACTTTACATCAAATGATCAAGTTCCCGTTTGAGGGAGAAGTTGTTACTATCCGGGCTGAGGTAGATAATGTCGTGGCTGCCTTGGAAATACAACTTTCACAAGGTTTCAGGTGTCAGCTACTTTTGAGGAATGGGTGGATCCTAGGGTGGCTAGGATTATGGAGAAAATGAAATTTGAACCGGGTGAAGTTCAAAATTGCCAGATTTCAAGATAGACCACTCGGAAAGGTTTGGGGGGTATAAGTCTTATGAAGAAAATCCAAAGGTCAAGAAAAAGGGCATGAAACTGATGGAATGTTTTGTGAAAGCTTCAGGATATCAAGGGGAGCCTGAACCTGTGGAAGTTAATGGAATTGTGGTACCGGGATTTGAGATCTTCCAGGATTTGTTGGGTGAGAAACCGCTGGTTAAAGAAGCCGTGGAAGCAGAGAATTGGGAAGAAGAATTGATGAAGTTGAAAAGCCTGACTCTGGGAGAGGACGAAAAGCCTGAGGAGATCTGATTGCAGAGGAAGAAGTGTCTATAGATGATGAAGACATTTACCTTCCTGATTTGTTTGAATGTACTTCCTTCCGCATTATCCAATAATAAAGACATTCCTTTTGCTTACTTGCCTGAGTCATTTCCATTTGCTCTGCACGAATCAAGCATATTTGATATCAGTCCGGCCAGAACGCTACTGCATTTAACTCGGGTACACTTGAGAACCCCAAGGAAATTCTGATTGCAAGTGAAGTAACCTCCGAAGAGAGGGAGAAACTAGAAGAAGTGTTGGTCAGATATGCCAAAGTGTTTGCTTGGTCCTATGAGGACATGCCTGGGGTAGACAGAAACATTGCCCAGCACACGATACCAACTTATCCGAATATGAGGCCAATAAAACAGAAACTCCGACGGATGAGACCAGAATGGCTGAGAAAGTCAGAGAGGAAGTTAAGAAACAGATAGATGTGGGGTTCCTGGAAGTAGTAAAATATCCAGAGTGGTTGGCTAATATAGTGCCGGTACCAAAGAAAGATGGGAAGGTCAGAATGTGTGTAGACTACAGAGATCTCAACAAGGCTTGTCCGAAAGATGATTTTCCTCTGCCTCATATAGATGTTCTGGTTGATAGTGCGGCTTTATCTGCTATGTATTCATTTGCAGATGGATTTTCAGGTTACAATCAGGTTCTCATGGCTGAGGAAGATAAACACAAGACTGCATTTGTTACCGAGTGGGGTACTTATTGTTACAAGGTTATGCCGTTTGGACTTAAGAATGCAGGGGCTACCTATCAGCGGATGGCCACCACACTTTTCCACGACTTAATGCACAAAGAGATTGAGGTATATGTGGATGACATGATGGTGAAATCAGAGACAAGAGTTGGGCATATTGAAGCACTGGAAAGGTTCCTTCAGAGAGTTGACAGATATAACCTGCGGCTAAATCCCAAGAAATGTGTGTTTGGGGTGACATCAGGGAAATTGCTTGGTCATACAGTGGGAATGGGCGGAATAGAGGTAGACTCCGAGAAGATCAAGGCAATCACAGAAATGCCTGCACCGAAGACAGAAAAAGAAGTCAGAGCATTCTTGGGAAAGATTCAGTACATCAGTCGGTTCATCGCCAAGTTGACATCAGTATGTGAGCCTATCTTCAAACTGTTGAGAAAAGATCAGCCAGTGAGATGGAATGAACGGTGTCAGACAGCCTTCGACAAGATCAGAGAGTACTTGGTAAAGCCTCCTGTATTGAAACCTCCGAGGCCGGGCAGACCTTTGATATTGTATTTGGATATAGAATCAAAACACTGGGGGCAATGATGGTACAGGCAGATGAGACAGGGGTAGAATATGCAGTTTATTATCTGAGTAAGAAGATGCTCCTGTATGAGGCTCGGTATCAAGAAGTTGAGAAGATCTGTCTTGCAGTGGTATGGGCTTCTAGAAAATTGCGGCATTACTTCCAGTCATACAAGATCCAGGTAGTGGTAAAGGAGAATCCTCTGAAGTATCTTCATTCGGTGCCTTCACTAGTGGGAAAGTTGGGCAGATGGTTGGTATTGCTGACAGAGTTTGACATTGAATATCTCACCTCCAAAGTGATCAAAGGGCGAGCAGTAGCGGAGTTTCTGGCAATGCAACCTGTTGAGGGGGATCAGTATAAGTTTGAATTTCCAGATGAAGAGATCCAAGCAATAACAGTTCAGAGATGGAAGATGTATTTCGACGGAGCAGTGAATTACAATGGAGCTGGAATTGGAATCGTGATAGTGACCCCCGAAGGGGAGACTTTGCCTTTAGCCAAGAGGTTGACATTCAGAGTGACTAATAACATGGCCGAGTATGAAGCATGTGCTTTTGGTTTGACAGCATTGATAGCCTTGAAGGCCGGGAGTGTGGAAGTCTACAGAGATTCTATGTTGGTAGTCCAGCAGATGCGAGGAGAATGGGAATTGAAAGAAGAACGGTTGAAACCTTACCTTTTTCACCTCAGAAAGTTGGCACAGGTTATCCCCGAGTGTAAGTTTCAGCACTTACCGAGAGAAGAGAATCAGATGGCAGATGCATTGGCTACACTTGCAGCAACTTGGGAAAATCCAGAAAAGTTAGTGATGAGACCGTTGATACTGACAACAGCGAGCAGACCTGTTTATGAGATAGAAAGAATTATGGGAGTTGAGGTCGACGATGGTAAACCTTGGTATTATGACATCCAGAGGTATCTGGAATATGGTGAACTCCCGAAAGGGGCAGGCAGAAAAGACTGAATAGACATTCAGAAGTTGGCTTCCCAGTATGTAATCTTAAAAGGGGAACTGTACAAAAGGCAAGCAAACGGCATTCAGTTGAAATGTTTGAGAAAAGAAGAAGCTCAGAAAGTGATGGAAGAGGTACATGCCGGGGTATGTGGTCCGCACATGAATGGGTTGAACTTGTCCCGCAAGATAGTGAGACAGGGGTTTTATTGGTCGACTATGGAGACAGACTGTGCAAGGATGGTAAAGCACTGTCACGACTGTCAGATACATGGCAATCTGAGTCATCTGCCACATACAGAGTTGCACGGGCTGTCAGAGCCATGGCCGTTCTCAGCATGGGGGATTGACATGATCGGGGAAATTCGACCGAATGCATCTAATGGGCATCGCTTCATAGTAGTAGCAGTGGATTACTTCTCAAAATGGGTAGAAGCTGAGTCGTTCCGGAACGTTACAGCAAAACAGATGGCCAAGTTCATAGCACGGAACCTCATTTGTCGGTATGGTATGCCGCACCACGTGGTCACAGACAATGGGGTACAGTTTCAAGGAGAGATAAAGGCAATGCTACAAAGGTACGGGATAGGCCATCATAAGTCGTCACCTTACAGGCCACAAGCGAATGGGCCAGTGGAGGCAGCCAACAAGACTGTAAAGACAATTCTGGCTAAGATGACAGAGAACTGCAGGGATTGGGCTGAGAGACTACCGTATGCCTTGTGGGGATACAGAACGTTAGTCAGAACAGCAACGGGTGCAACACCTTACTCATTAGTGTACGGGATGGAAGCGGTACTGCCGGTGGAAATGGAAATACAGTCTATGAGGGTATGAACAGAGACAGAGTTACCTGAGTCAGAATGGGCCGCACAGAGATTTGATCAGTTAGCACTTTTGGACGAGAAAAGGATAAGAGCCTTACATCACATGCAGTTGTATCAGAAGAGACTGGCCCGGGCCTTCAACAAGAAAGTACGTCCCACAAAGATCAGAAAGGGTGATTTGGTACTTAAGCAGTCGAGGCCGTCGACGACAGATCCGAGAGGGAAATTCAGGCCGAATTGGGAAGGACCTTACATCGTTCAGAAAGTCATGGGAAATGGAGCAGTGAAGTTTTCAGACCTCGAGGGAAATGAATTCACAGAACCAATCAATGTTGACAGGTTGAAGTTGTACTTTGGCTGAGAAGACTTGGTCGCCAGTGGAAGACCTAACCCAACGGAATAAGAAAACTCCTGCATACATGCATACACGTAACCTATATTGCATATTTTTGTGTTTGTTCTGTTTTGTGTAAACATGTGTGAAGACGGAAAAGAGCGAGCAGTAAGCCTTACATCATATCAGCTTGGGGGCGAAGCCCATATCGGCTGAGGAGCGAGGCTCCACATCACATATATCAGCTTGGGGGCGAAGCCCATATCGGCTGAGGAGTGAGGCTCCACATCACATCATATCAGCTTGAGGGCGAAGCCCATATCGGCTGAGGAGCGAGGCTCCACATCACATTATATCAGCTTGGGGGCGAAGCCCATATCGGCTGAGGAGCGATGCTCCACATCACATCATATCAGCTGAGGAGCGAGGCTCCACATCACATTATATCAGCTTGGGGACGAAGCCCATATCGGCTGAGGAGCGAGTCTCCACATCACATCATATCAGCTTGGGGGCGAAGCCCATATCGGCTGAGGAGCGAGGCTCCACATCACATCATATCAGCTGGGGGTGAAACCCATATCGGCTGGGGAGCGAGGCTCCACATCACATTATATCAGCTTGGGGGCGAAGCCCATATCGGCTGGGGAGCGAGGCTCCACATCACATTATATCATCTTGGGGGCGAAGCCCATATCGGCTGAGGAGCGAGGCTCCACATCACATTATATCATCTTGGGGGTGAAGCCCATATCGGTTGAGGAGCAAGGCTCCACATCACATCATATCAGCTTGGGGGCGAAGCCCATATCGGCTGAGGAGCGAGGCTCCACATCATATTATATCAGCTTGGGGGCGAAGCCCATATCGGCTGAGGAGTGAGGCTCCACATCACATCATATCAGCTTGGGGGCGAAGCCCATATCGGCTGAGGAGCGAGGCTCCACATCACATTATATCAGCTTGGGGGTGAAGCCCATATCGGCTGAGGAGCGAGGCTCCACATCACATCATATCAGCTTGGGGGCGAAGCCCATATCGGCTGAGGAGCGAGGCTCCATATCACATCATATCAGCTTGGGGGCGAAGCCCATATCGGCTGAAGAGCGAGTCTCCATATCACATCATATCAGCTTGGGGGCGAAGCCCATATCGGCTGAGGAGCGAGGCTCCACATCACATCATATCAGCTTGGGGGTGAAACCCATATCGGCTGAGGAGCGAGGCTCCATATCACATCATATCAGCTTGGGGGTGAAACCCATATCGGCTGAGTAGCGAGGCTCCACATCATATTATATCAGCTTGGGGGCAAACCCCATATCGGGTGGGGAGCGAGTCTCCACATCACATTATATCAGCTTGGGGGCGAAGCCCATATCGGCTGAGGAGCGAGGCTCCACATCATATTATATCATCTTGGGGGCGAAGCCCATATCGGCTGAGGAGCGAGGCTCCACATCACATTATATCAGCTTGGGGACGAAGCCCATATCGGCTGAGGAGCGAGTCTCCACATCACATCATATCAGCTTGGGGGCGAAGCCCATATCGGCTGAGGAGCGAGGCTCCACATCACATCATATCAGCTTGGGGGTGAAACCCATATCGGCTGAGGAGCGACGCTCCACATCACATTATATCAGCTTGGGGGCGAAGCCCATATCGGATGGGGAGCGAGGCTCCACATCACATTATATCATCTTGGGGGCGAAGCCCATATCGGCTGAGGAGCGAGGCTCCACATCACATTATATCATCTTGGGGGCGAAGCCCATATCGGCTGAGGAGCAAGGCTCCACATCACATCATATCAGCTTGGGGGCGAAGCCCATATCGGCTGAGGAGCGAGGCTCCACATCATATTATATCAGCTTTGGGGCGAAGCCCATATCGGCTGAGGAGTGAGGCTCCACATCACATCATATCAGCTTGGGGGCGAAGCCCATATCGGCTGAGGAGCGAGGCTCTACATCACATTATATCAGCTTGGGGGCGAAACCCATATCGGCTGAGGAGCGAGGCTCCACATCACATCATATCAGCTTGGGGGCGAAGCCCATATCGGTTGAGGAGCGAGGCTCCACATCAAATTATATCAGCTTGGGGACGAAGCCCATATCGGCTGAAGAGCGAGTCTACACATCACATCATATCAGCTTGGGGGCGAAGCCCATATCGGCTGAGGAGCGAGGCTCCACATCACATCATATCAGCTTGGGGGTGAAACCCATATCGGCTGAGGAGCGAGGCTCCACATCACATCATATCAGCTTGGGGGTGAAACCCATATCGGCTGAGTAGCGAGGCTCTACATCATATTATATCAGCTTGGGGGCGAAGCCCATATCGGCTGGGGAGCGAGGCTCCACATCACATTATATCAGCTTGGGGGCGAAGCCCATATCGGCTGAGGAGCGAGGCTCCACATCACATTATATTATCTTGTGGGCGAAGCCCATATCGGCTGAGGAGCGAGGCTCCACATCACATTATATCAGCTGGGGGCGAAGCCCATATCGGCTGAGGAGCGAGGCTCCACATCACATTATATCAGCTTGGGGGCGAAGCCCATATCGGCTGAGGAGCGAGGCTCCATATCACATAATTTTGCAGGCGAGGGCCACATCATCAGCAGTATCGAGATGCGTCTCAGGATCGAGGTCCACTGCAGTATCAGCTCAACTCGAGACAGCTAGCTAGCCAGGTAAGTAAAAAATGCATTGCATAGACTTTGATAGGACTATCACTGTCACACACTGTACAAGCCCCATCAAAGTGGGGTCGAATGTAGGCATTGTATTTTTGCATGTGAAACCCGATGATGAGTCTCATTTGGAGGCACTACCTTTTGAGTCACGGAAGCCGCGGGAAACGGATATCGGAAGGGGAAATTCAGAATAAACAAGCTCACTGTCTTCGTTAGTGTTGCGTTCGTTACTTCGTTCGAACGTCAAACAGATTGCGGGCGTTCGTGTCGCGTTCGAAGAAGCGTTCGAACGGTGTCGGTAATTCTGGTTTTGCTGCTAGCCTCACACCCCAGCCCATTTAGCTCCCCAAAGCCCATAAAACACATCCTAAATTAAATAATAAATATTAATTTAAATATTAAACATTAAATAAAATATTTAAACCATTTACCAATTAAATAAAACATTTACCAAACTTAAACTAAAATTAAAAAGAAGATATGCCTAATTAAAATCAATCTTAACCAATTAAAACCAATCAAATATTTGACTTCCTAATCTAATAAGACATCTACCAATTTAAAATAGTTGACTTCCTAATTTAAAATATTGTGTCCCCCCCTCAATCTTGTGTATACCATCCTTAGGACTCATAATTTGGAAACTAGATCTCTTCCTTGTGAGACAAGGGCAAACCCTAGCTCTCTTCTATATAAACATGCATTAACCTAGCCACACCATCTCTCCACTCTCTCTAATACACGCCCAAGACACTTCACATATACACAAAAAAGAGAACAAAGAGCCCTAACCATCTCCTCCATAGCCGAGACAACAAGAGCCTCAATCCTCCACCATAACCGAATCCACTACAAGCAACAATCCTCCATAGCCGAATCCAAAGCACCAATAACCACCATAGCCGAATCCAAAACAAACCAAACTCACCCTTAGCCGAATCCAGAACACCAAAATCTTTCAAAGTTGAGATCACCTCAAGCAATAACCCTCATTAGCCAAATCAAAACACTCCATCCTTCACCGAGAACACATCCCCCCCATACAGCCCTTACAACCACTAAAACACCCCCTGACAAACACTCAAAAACAGACCCTGAATCACCTTAAAACAGCAGCCCAAATCCTCTTAAAACAGTCCCTAAAAACCGTAAAAACAGTAACATAAAAAACTGCATAGATAATCTTAAAAATAATCACGCACAACTGCACTAAGAACCCACACAAACTTGGAACAGTTCATTGAAATGTCAAAACAGGTGGCCTGAGCAGTGAGCAGCAAAACAGAGGCCGAACAGGAGCAGAACGGAGTTCGAACCGCAAGCAAAACAACAAAGCAGTGAGCTAGGACGCTAAACCAGTGAACCGGAGAAGTTGAGGAGCTGTACCCTTCCGACGTCCGTGAAACGCAAGCCTGAAAGTTGGCAAAAAGGTTAGACCTGAGGGTATCTTTCACACTCATTTTTCTGTATTATTTATTAAATATTACTTGCATGATTGTCATGTTGAAATGCATGTTGTGGCCTTTGAGTAGATAAATATGCATGAATCATGAGATGTAATATGTTGTGGCTGTGGAATAAAATGAGAGACGTGTCAACTCTCGCGGTATATCGGATGGAAACCCAGACATAAATTTTATAGCCGATTCTGAATGGACGGTAATATGATCTGTACTCGGGACACAACTCCACGTACCGATTGAGTAAACGGCACCCTCTTTTATTTTGTGTTGCTTTCGTTTATTTTTCGTCACTTGAATTTTGTATGTTGTTTATTTATGCATGATTCAATCGAGCGCATGGGCTTAGTAAGTGGAATGAAAGATCCCCTATGGGGAGGGGTTAAAGCCCTTTACCACGATGTTTTACCGCGCCGGTTGATGTGTGTTCGGTTGGATGCAAGATACGTTCAATCAGGCATACTTAGTTTGATATTATTGTCCTTATCTTTTTATGCATGGTTCAATCAAGCGCATGGGCTTAGTAAGTGGAATGAAAGATCCCTTATGAGGAGGGGTTAAAACCCTTTACCACGATGCTTTGCCGCGCCGGTTGATGTGTGTCCGGATTGGATGTAAGATGTGTTCAATCGGGCATACTTGGTTTTGATGTGATTGGCTATATTTTTGTATGTATGATGCGATCGCGCGCATGGGCTTAGTATGTTGGTCTAAAGGTCCTCTCTTTGAGAGATCAAGAGCCCCAAAAGGCCACCTTTACGGCAGTACTTCGCCGCGCCCCTTTATTTTGTTGTTTATGTATTGCGTCTCATTTCATGCATCAGGTCTGTTCCCGTTCGAACGCATTTACGAACGCAACTCGAATGCGTATGCATTTTGCCTTATCATGTATCAGGTCTCATTTCCGTTCGAACGCGTTCACGAACACCATACGAACGTGAGCATTATGTTTCATATCCGTTCAAACGCGTTAACAAACGCCATACGAACGTGAGCATTCTGTTTCATTTCCGTTCGAACGCGTTAACAAACGCCATACGAACGTGAGCATTCTGTTTCATTTCCGTTTGAACTCGTTATCAAACGCCATACGAACGCGAACCTTCTGTTTACCGTTCGAACGCGTTTACGAACGCTACACGAACGCGAACACACTGAACTGAGACATATTCATCACATGCCATGTATAATTGTTTCTTAGGTGATTCTTTTATGAAACCACACATAGTCATTCTTATCTTTGTGCACATGTTAATGAAAAGCATGTTTATTCCATTAGTTGCGTCATTTGCCTTAGTCTTGATTTGATGCATTACAATCATATACCTATGCCATGATGACTTTGGAGTATTATTTCTTGTGATATATCGGATGGAAACCCAGACATAAATTCCGTAGCCGATTCCGAATGGACGGTAATGCGGTCTGTACTTGGGATACAATTCCACGTATCACTTGGAAAAGTGCTCACATGTATGCTTGTGCGGTTATTATGTATGCTTGTGTTTTTCATGAATATGATATGCTGAATGAAGTTGTATGTTCATTGTTACTTTGAGGTATTTTCAGGCATGTGTTCTTAGATATGAGATATATGCGAAATGTATGTATAAGTGTTATTTTGTACCCGTGAATATAGAAGCATGATGTTTTTAGGAATAAGTGTTACTTAAGCCTGATTAAATTATTATGTAAATCCTTTCATTACAAATGACATAAGTAAGGGACCATTCCGAACACAACGGTTTGAGGTCTTCCCTTGCGAGGGGTGAGTGCGGCCTTAAATCTCATTTTCCCGGTTCACATCGGGTGGCGACTCCATTATTCTCCGGTTTAGTCCCCCGTGGCTACTCCGTACTCCCGACCGGGCCTCGAGCCCGGGACAGCATGCGTCGCCCCAGATTCCTGTGTTCCCACAGCGAGTAAAACTCGTTTTGCGAATAAGTACTCAAAGTACGAATTCTCGAATTAAATTAAACTACAAAATTAAATCCAATTCAATTTGTATTTAATACTAATTCGTTTATTTAATTCCAAATTAAACATTACACTTTAATAATAAACCTTTTACGACTTAAATTCCAATTTAATCGTTACGGGTCTCAAAGCCCGATTAACGTCGAACGTCAATTTAATTGAAGTCCAATGGACTTTTAATTAATTTCTTAAGGCGTGGACTTTTGGTCAACTCGGGTCAAACCGATAACCAAAGTCCAATCCGGGAATTACCCATAAGCCCAGAAATCAATTTTGGCCCATTAGGCCCAATTAAATTAAAAAGGTCCATTAGTCGTATTTGGGCTTTATGGAGGCGGTTTTGGGCCTAATTGGATCCAACCAATTTTGCCTAAACCCAACTTGGTACAACCAAGCCCAATAACAACTTTAAAGGCCCAACTCCAATTTTTAGCCCATTTAACCAAACACAAAAATTGCAAATTTAATGTTTAATTAAACTAAAGTGTATTAACATAATTAATCACCCAAATCAATATTTCCAAAACACCAAATTAGTACTAATTAATCATGCCATCAATAACAAAACAAGTCCAACACATTTTATCAAAAATCAAACCCAATTGATGCTTCTAATGTCTCGGCAATGTAGGGCAATTTGTGTCCGATTAGGTTTCAATCGAATTAAATCATCAATCGACATTAATTCAACATTCCTGAATGATTCCAACTCATCCAATGAATCAAAATCAAAAAATCACCAAGACATTTAGGGCTAGTGTATTCGGCCAAGCCTAATATTTTGGCCAAATTTATTCCAAACAACATTTGATCAAATTGATCCAATCAATCTTAAATTAAAACACATTTAAGCATATTCATTCATCCAATTTCACAAAATCATGCTCAAAATCATTTTACCCAAATTTTAACCCTAAGTCAATTTCATGCTTTAACCTTGCTCTGATACCATTGTTGGTGATAGCTAAGGTCCCAAGATCATAAACAAGCATGAAATATGTGCGAATACAAATCAACGAAGTTGTGGAATACTCACATCGATCGGTTGAGCGACGCGGCAACGAACAAAACTCAAATTTCTGCTCATGGGATTGCTCGGCAGTGGCAGTAGCAGCTCAATGTTTTGGCGTCCATGGTGGTCCTTTTTCAAGATCCAAGCTTCGTCGAATGGTTCTCGGCTCATGGGTGGACTTCCCTATCACCTTCGCATGTCTCTCGGAGTGCTAGCTCTTGTGATTTTTGCCACAAAAATCACACACTCATGCTTCCCATCTCACGGTTTCTTGACAGAAACTAGTAAAGAAATGGCAGTGAACTACCGAGAGAGAGAGATGATGAAAATGTGTTGTCTAATTTTGGTAATTGATTTCCAAAACATATACCAAAATTTTGCTTTTAAAAGTCAAACAATTAAAGCCTTAAATGCCAACCACTAACATCAATCAAACAATCCATCAATCAATCAAATCAAGTGACAAGTTGTCACATCACTCAAAGTGATTAATGATTTGACGCTTGATGCGACTAGCGATTTGACGCTTGATTTGACTTGTGTGCCGCACTCGAATTCGAAATGTGAATGCGCTCGTAAATAATCCCGGGCTCAGGTTCGCTAATTCCAAATTAATGAATTTTCCGTTGCGACGTAATTAAAAGATTATGCCTAGTGAAATCACTATTCACGTCGCTAAGGAATTAATTCTAAATTAACTTGTTCACCCGAATTAAAATCTAATTTTAATTCCGCGTCGAAATCTAATTTCGTTTAATATATCGAATATATTAATTAATCGATTAATTCAAAATTAATCGTTCTCTCTCTTTAAATGATATTTAATCCCATATAAAATATCTCCGCAATTAATCCCAAATTAATTTTCTCTCTCTATATATTAATCCCAGATTAATATAGAGTGCAAGTCATACGTCATCGGTGAATCTTTGGGGCGACCCATGAGATCCCCGGATATGTTGGCAGTACATTCGGCGTCCAGACTATCCGAACACGTAAGTACCTCGTACTACGTTATACTGATTTACAAGACAAGGTTGGCTTCTAGCAAAGCGCCATGCCTACCCAATTCTCCAGAAATATCCTTACAGGAATAAAGGATCTATATCAGATTTAGTATACGTGGTATTGCGTATTTCTGTCCAGTATCGGATGATCACGTGCTAGGCCTGGGGCTGGAATTGTGTCTGCCCCGTACGAAGCACATGTCGGATGTCTGGTAACTAGTCTCTATAATCGGATAAACATGACCTTGTCATTTTATCTTGATTACTGCAGTACTTAAGAGTACTAGTACCGTATCCTACGCGACCATCATCTTCATATGATTGGAGTGACATTTCCGTCTTGACATCACACCCAACACACTACGATTCTCAATATACCCAACATAGGCGTACACAGAACCTGTTAAAGCCATGAACGACCGCAACCAAAGTATATTGATTGTCGCAACTATTAGCGGTGCAAGTCTCAAGTTAAGACCAAATACACCTACCCTGATTTCGGACTTCCATAGACACATAGTCATACTACCAATGGAATTCTGATGGGGTCTATCCAGAGCGAAGCTGTTCCCATACCATCGGTAAAACACAACCTCCTATTGCACTTGCATGAGTATCCTATACCCAAATATATGAGAACTATGATGTTGTGCCCTCACAGCGCGCACAAGCGTAATACTAGTCTTTTATGTATTTATCGATGTCTAATCTCGATAATACTCTGACTAGGGATATTTAATGATTTATCCTTCGTGGATTGATACTATCTCATATCATTCTCAATCCATGAACAAATCATAGGGACCTCCTATCATTTATACATCTAGGTGATCTAATAAAAAATGGTAAGAGTGCAATCTCCTTTGTCACATAGTTAATTTGTACAACAACACCATGATATGTACAAATAGTGACGCTATGGGTCATAATTGTCCAACAGTACAATACAGGAAATGAGGCTGTCCACCACTGGAATGGTTCTGTCTCGAATGGGAATTGGTGGTTGTAGGCACTATATTTTTACATATAAGTCCATATGATGAGTCTCATTTAGAGGTACTACCTTTTATGTCACGGAAGTCGTGGGAAACGGACGTCGGAAGGGGAAATTCAGAATAAGTGTGTCATCAGATTCATTTCACAAGTTCATTGTTTTCGTTCGTGCTGCGTTCGTGACCACGTTCGAACGTCAAGCAGATTGCGGGCGTTCTTGTAGCGTTCGAATCGGCGTTCGAACGGTGTCGGTATTTCTGGTTTTGCTGCTAGCCTCACACCCAAGCCCAATTAGCCCACCAAAGCCCATAAAACACATCCAAATTAACATATATTTAACACTTGGTGAAATTAAATAAAATCTAAAAATCATATACCAATTTAAAACAAATATCATGCCTAAACCAAAACAAATTAAATATATCATATTCCTAATCTAGCCAAGACATGTCCCCCAATCAAATATATTAACTTCCTAATTGAGCATAATTTTATCCCCCTATCAATCTTGTGTTTTCCTTACATAACACCAAATCATATCCTCATTTAATGCACAAATTCCTTCCTTTTCAAACAAGGAGAAGCCCTAGCCTTCATCTATAAAATCACACCCAATTCCAACCCTTGACACCTCCTAACACATTGATAAAAACCACAAAATTCTGCAAGACACTTCCCCCTCCTCCAATTACACGCATATTATAACCCAAGAATTCACTGCCCGTTCACAAAATAAACCCTCCATAAGCCGCATAAACCCACTTCCTATCCACGCATCAAAAGCTTCCTTCAACACATCACGCCACCTGCCAACCTCACTCAAAACCAATTACGCTTAACTCACTTAGCCTTTAACGTAGCCATTGCCTCTTCACGCAGCCGTACCCTTTCATCACTCCAATTGCCTCACGCCTAAACTCCACTCACGTGCAAAGGACAAACTCACAGCCCTCATCCACGTTCACAGCCCTTCACGCCTCACGCATAGCCACGCCACACAGTAGCTTTTTTGACAAAACGCACACACCAAGCCATTCACGGCTCCACACAACAAACACTCACCCCTCTAAGTCCCCTAATTACCCAAAAATAGTAGCCTAAAACACCAAAAACATGGACCAAAATACAGCAGCAAAATAGAGTCAAAACAGTAGCTTGAGCAGCGAAACAGCGAGGAAAAACGTGGACCAGTTAACTAGAAAAGCTGCGGAGTTTTAGCCCTTCCGACCACCGTGTAACGCTCGTCTGAGAGTCGACATAAAATGTTATACCTGAGGGCACTTTTCGTATTTATTTTTATTCATCTTTTAATTGTTTTGGCTATTTATTTCGTATGAGAGTCGTTTGTGGATGCATATTGTGGCCTTGAATGAATAAAAATGTGTCGCCTCTTGTGGTATATAGGATGGAAACCCGGACATAAATTTCATAGCCGATTCTGAATGGACGGTAGTATGATGTGTACTCGGAATACAACTTCACGTACCACTTGAGTATACGGCACATATTTTATTTCATGTTTGATAGTTCTTTCAATCTCCGGGTCAAGCGGTCAGAGTCAAAGCTTCTAGTTCGTCTCATGTAGTGTCTGAGAACCTAAAACAAGTGAAAACAAAAATAATAAAAAGAAAATTAGATACAAGTAAAGGTATCTAACCTCAAAACTAATAGTGAAAGATAAATAAGTCCCCGGCAACGGCGCCAAAAACTTGACCGGTGTAATCACACGCATATAACGCAAGCGCACGTGTTGTTTAAGTAGTATAAAAATTATTGATCCCAGGAGGACTTAAAACCTTTTGTTATCAATTTATGAAGTTAAATGTTTACAAGTATCTAATGGATTGATTGTTTGATTGGGTGGTGATTTTAAAATTAAAACAAGTAAATAAATTGCTTGAAAGTAGATTGAAGAAAATTCAAATTTATAAAACTATCCAGGGTGTGAATCCTTCCAATATCTTTTTTAAAAGATGAAGTGGTTATTTTACGTTTGTGTAATATATTGGTTTATTAATCTGGAACAAAAAATTATGTAAAAGCCTTTTCCGATGGTCAAATACAAATACCCAGTATAATCCAATTAATCATATTCCTATGTTAACCAAGTTATCTGAATTCATTAAGATTAAGTTCCAATTATGGCTACCCCCACCCGACAGTCCTATCATGTAAGAAAATCTATTAAAGGGTTATCTATCCTCAAGGAAGATCGTGGGCTATTGAGTCTAAGGTCTTTAACCTAAAATCTCTTTTCCAAGTTCATTTTAAGTTTACCAGTTCAATTTTATTAATGGCCAGTTAATAAAAAGCATTAGGATTAAGGCTCAATAAATAAACATTTATATTACCCAAACTGTAATTTAACCCCTTATAAACCGGTGATATTGGATTTCATCACAACCCCATATAACTCGCTTAGTTACGACACATATTTACGGGTAGTAAAAACTTAAATAAAAGAAAAGACTGAAAGTAAATGCTGGAAATTAAATTACTGGAAAGTAAATGCTGGAAATTAAATTTCTGGAAAGTAAATTACTGGAAAGTAAATGCTGAAAGTAAATAAAGTAAAAGCACAATAAAT
The DNA here is from genome assembly GCA_019454045.1 of Zanthoxylum bungeanum. Taxonomy (NCBI): domain Eukaryota; kingdom Viridiplantae; phylum Streptophyta; class Magnoliopsida; order Sapindales; family Rutaceae; genus Zanthoxylum; species Zanthoxylum bungeanum. The sequence continues at coordinate 43,702 of SKCR01011677.1, read as the reverse complement.
AAAATACTGAGGTAAAATGATCCACTTTTATTACTACTATTTTAGATATCTCCTTAATATAATATGTTAACTTTGCGTGATAATTACCAACCAGCCATATAGGCGGTATCCTGATTACGTCAAATTAATAATTAATTACCAACCGACCAACCAGGCGGTATCCATGCTTAGTCAGGTTAAAACCAAATTATAATTAATTACCAACCGACCAATATGGCAGTATCCTCGTTAAGTCAGATTTTAAATAGTTATTATATATAATTAGGGGAGATTAATCTAAATATCAATAATAAAAGCTTTACCTTTTACCCCATCAAGGGGGAGTTACCTCCTCATTGCTTGAAAAGTAAAAACTGAAAAGTAAAGAAATGAAAGTATTATGCGTAAAAGTAAATTACGGAAAGTAAAAACTGAAAAGTAAAGAAAAGAAAGTGCGAAAGCGGAAATTAATTATTGAAAGCTGTAAATAAATAAACAAGAAACAATCTTCTTAGTTATTCTTAAGGAATTTCAAAGAAGAAAGTATGAATTTACAAATGGAATGGCTTGGTATTTATAGGCAAAATTTTGCCTCCACCAAATCCATTATTAATTGCTCCACTAATTGCTCCACCAAATCCATTATTAATTGCTATCATGTTTGGTGGGAGCTTGACTATTTTTATTATTTATTTATTTATTTTCTTTGAGAATGACTTTTCGGTTATGAAATCTTCAGAATTCGAAATTATTTTGTTCTTCAGAGTTGTAGATCTTTGAGTCTTCTTTAATCTGGAACTTGAATTAGCTCAATCCGATATTGGAGTAAAACGTTATACCCAAAATACGACAGTTGCGCAAAATTGGAATTTCTGAAACTGCACTTCGTTAGAACGCACTTTCAAGTTTCCAATCTCCAAAATTAATATGTCAAGTCAAATTTTTGCCCTTATTTGACCCACATTTCGTCCTAAATGATTTCATTGAGTCCCAATATTATTTTATCTACAAAATAAACTAAAATACATCAAAACGTTAATCAAACCCGAGAAACTAAACAAAATATTAAGTAAAAGGGGCGGTAAATATTGATATATTTTCAGCTCAACAAGATCCAAATGATAATGGTCCCAAACACAAGCATAGGGGTAGCTTCTATAGGACATATAACTATGGTTCATATGTGGGCTTATAAGGGTCTGGATAAAGGCTCACGCCGGCGAAGGGTTGCTCACAACAAGGTCTCCCCACTCAAGCGTTCGAGCGACCAAGTGAGCGCGTCCTTTTTATACCGTAAGGTACGTGCCAACGAGTGATGACGCCACATAACGATATGCTGCCTTGAGTGAAAGCGACTTCACGATACATGACATCATCAGGGTAAGAAGGGTATGCAAAATATATGAGACTTGGGTAACCAAAGCCAAAGCCACGGACACTACAAGGCATTGTTTCAGGGCCGATTCTCTATCCCCAGTGGAATCGCCATCTGTAGGAGTGAAACGGGGTTTACCGCTATGCCTGTGATGCTCGGCGACCACGACACTGTTGGGCTCGCAGCCCGTAGAGAGTACGGAGTAGCCATCATGGGACTAAATCGGAGAATAAAGGAGTCGCCACCCAGTGTGAATTGGGAAATGATTTAAGGCCGCACTCACCCCTCGCAAGGGAAGACCTCAAACCGTTGGGTTCGGAATGGTCCCTTACTTATACCAGTATAATGGACAGGTTCACACAATGATATAACCAAGTCTTATGCAGTTCATGCAAGATAATAAACACGCATTTGCACACCCATAAACATTAATAAAAATAATAAAAGCATATTAAATAAAGAAGTACAAGGTACGATATAATAATCAAAAGCAAATAAAATATCATATGGTGTAAACAGCTTTTGAAATATAAATATTATATTTACATATATTAATATATTAAAATTTATGTTTTGTATCATTTTACAATATAAAATATCATATGGTGTAAACAGCTTTTGAAATATAATTTCGGCTCTAAATTTAAATACTTTCAATGACGAAATTTTTGCCAATAAAGGTTGTTTTTTGAAATATATTATATTTACTTATATTAATATTAATAATATACTTTTAGTCGCGAAATTTTCGCCACTAAAGGTTTTTTTTGCCACTAAAAGTGATTACATTTAGTGGCGAAATTACTTTTAGTGGCGAATTCATATTTTTTCCACTAAAAGTGATTACTTTTAGTGGCGAAATCTGATTTTCGCCACTAAAACTGATCACTTTTAGTGGCGAATTGCGATTTTCGCCACTAATACCTTTTGTGTCGCTCTTTTAGTGACCAAACAGTGGCGCCACTAATAAAAGTTGCTAATTAGCGACTCCAACAGAAGAGTTGCTATTGCAGTAGCAACAACAAACACGGCACTAAGGTGATGTGAAAAAAAGATACATAAATGGATAAGTTCAGCAATGCGTTGGCAACATGGTCAGTTAGCGACGCTTTTTTGTGTGGCTAAATTTACCATGTAAACTTGCCGTTAAAGATAAAGACAATGTACGAACGCAAGTTTCCTCACCCAATAAGTATTTATTAATAATGTTTTAATTTGGATGAAATGGGTTGCCGCGGCCGGGGCGCCCAGTCCCCCGTCCCCTACCCTCCCCCTCTTCATTGTTGTTATCCCTTATTCTTTCTTTTGTTTATTTTTTTTTTTTTTTTTATTTTTTTTCTTTTTGGTTTTTTGACTCATATATCTGTTGATATATGGATCCACTCTTGTAGTGGTTAATGTCCAATATTTGTTGGTTTTTATTTTCTATTTTATGTAGAAATAATTCTCTTTTCATCAGTTTAAAAAGGATTTGGTGCGAGGAAAATGTGTAGATTTGGTGGTGGCGACTGGATCTTTATGATGTTTATGGAGGATATTTGCACAGTCTCATAGATCTATAAGTTGTCATGGATTAGATTGATTGTATATTATTATAATAATTTTATGTATAATGTGTGTATTATGTTGTTTCACTTCTATTATGGATTTATAGTCATTGCCTTTGCATTAAGGCTGAGGTAGGGAGACCAAGCTGATCCCGTAATTCCTCCAATTATTAAGTAATTTTAGGTGTGAATATATATTTTTATAAGTTACGAGAAACGCATAGTACATATATTGTTTTATGTTGTTAGGTTTATCGTAACTTAACTTAATTTTTAGGATTTTCCTAAGTTTATATCGAGCTCTTATGGCTGTGTAATCACATCTCTAAGATGTTTTTATATATAAATGAATTTCATTTTAAAAAAAAATTAAAAAAAATTATTATTTATTTTTCTTAACTTATATGTCAAATAAGTATTTATAAATAATATTTTTGTTTTGTTTTTTTATTATAATCAATTATATTATTTTTATTCTATTTAAATTTAAAATATATATCTAATAACTAAATTTAACTTTTAACCTTTTCTAAATTATACGTTAATAATTATTTATTAACAATTTTTACTTTTTATTCTAATTAAATATATTAATATTTGATACTAAAATCTTTAATTTAAATTGAATTACTAAATAAGCATACAACTTTATTCTAAATAAGTAATTAATAAAAATTTATCATCCATACTTTTATTATAGATATATGTAACACCCTGGTAATCTTGACGACTATTACGTTATGGGAAACATGATACATGATATAAATCATGTACGAATACATATACATTTGTGAAATGAATTTTTGGACATTCGACCAATTCTTCGTAGTTCCGATACAAAATTTATTCCAAGATTAAATCCGGATAGCCTGCGGTATTTGGGCAGTAACTTTTTCATATGATCTTCGATGTTTATGAAATTTATATCGTCGGAAAGTTGTTGGGATGTATGCCCTAGAGCTACATGTGATGTAAACTGCTTCATGTGTTTAGAAATAAAAGGATGCATTATTCATTTATCTAATTGTTTGTTCAATATCGCATATTGTATATCTTCATAAATACCGTAGATTACTTATGTACCTTCAGACTTGGTGTATGAACGTCATGCACCAGAGGATTTAAGACTGAAGTTAGTAATCTTAAATAGTCCATAGAGAGTAAACAAACCAGGTACTTTGTTTGTGGTTTATCTATAGCTGCGGTCCATTCTATATTTGGATGACGATCTTAATCCGGATCGTCCATGTAGAGACATGAGAATGGAGGCACCTATATGATGTGATCATATATGACTGGGCCTAGATAGAAATGACATTATTATAATATCCGTTAAACAAAGAAAGTCATTTCGATCTACTTGATTGTCATATATGGATTGATCTTAATCCTGAGTATACTACGAACTCCTACATAACGGGTTGTGTCCTTTGATTTACAAAGGTGAGGTTGGTGTAGCAATCCCAACCAATAACTACGTACTTTTGGGGCATAGTCTGTTATGTAGCTGGGAACATTTTACAAAGACATGGAATTCACTCATTCTTGCAAGAAGTAGATGAATATCTCTCTTAAGGGTTGATTCGGTACTTGAACGATTAGAGCGCTCAAGTCTTTCTATTACGAATAGAAAGATTAATATTCATAACAGTTATGAATTAATCGTTCGTTAGAGAATCAATGGTACTTAAGATAAAATAATTAGAGGGGTATAACGGACATTATGACCCGGCTCCAATTATGAGATATTCGTGAAGGATCAATTCGTATGCAATGACTATATCGGTGGGCACCGACTTTGTTCGGCCTTATATTTCATCTACGGCGACGAGAGTGCAACTTCGGGTTTTTAGTGGAATAACCCGGAGTTAATAATTCGTAATATTTAATTAAGAGCTTAATTAATATTTCGAGATTATTGGAGCTCAGAACCGTAGGTCCACTTGGTCCCCGTGCTAGCTCGATTTACTATAGCGGAGCTAATATAATTGGATGGTCCAATTATATACTCACAAAAGGAATAAATATTATTAATATGATTAATAATAATTATATCACACATGAGACTTTATATTTAAGTTAATATAAGGTATTAATAATTATATATGATAATTATTAAATTAGAACATTAAATTATATATGATATAATTTAATAAGGCTAAGGATTATTACCAAGGTAGGATTCCTTATTGGATAAGGAATAGGATTTGTTTGTTTTGGAAACAAAATCAAATCCTAATTGTCCCCTACCTTGGCCGAATTTTTGGAGTCATATTAGGGATAGGATTTTTTTGTTTTGGAAACAAAATCAAATCCAAATTAAATCCCCCTTGGCCGAAAATTTGGAGTCCTAAAGGGAGTAGGATTTGTTTATTTTGGAAGAAAAATAAAACAAGGATTCCTAATCCCCCCCTTGGCCGAATTTCAAGAGCAATGGGAGACTAGTGGTTGATTTGTTTAATGAAACAAATTAACCATAAGTATAAAAGAAAAATTATGATTTAATTTTTCTGATCCAAGAAATCAAAAAACCTAGCCTCCATCTCCATCTCCAAGCTCTCAAGAGTTTAGAATTCTTTAGGTGTGTGTGATTATTCTCTAAACCGTTTAGAGATTAATTTGTGAGTGTAGCCCACACTACCCTCCGTTAGTGTCGAGACATAGTTCGGAATACCTCGTGACGTTGAAAAACATCCCCAAATACTTAACACAAGTCACGGCAACCAGCCCCTGGAATCCCTGCAAGATACAAGTTCTCAGGGAGCTCCGTTTTGTTTGGTTTTCATTCGGGATTTTGGGAAACACTTTAGGATAATTTTAGGGCTGTGTTAGGATTGATTTTTGGAGAAAAATCAGATCTAAAATTGACCAGTGAGTGGCGCAAATCAGACCTGAAACTGGGTGCAGTTCACTCCCATAACGTGTCCAAAACAGTCCGTTATTTCACTGCAGTTCAAGGGCTGTTCGGGGACTGTTCCGGGGCTATTCCGGAGCTGATATTTTGTCCAAAACATCAGTGAATCCACTGTTGTGGTTCGGCCAAGCAAAGGGAAGAGCAGAAAAAAATTTCAAGTTCGATCCGTGAGCCTAATCGCTTCCGCTGAGCGAGGGAAACCGTTTCCTACAATTGGCATCAAGAGCGAGGTTGAAAAGTGCTCTTAACCCTTCACTTTTTCATTTAAAGTTTCTGTTTTAATATGTTTATATGAGTTATAAATATGATATGCATGTTTAGATGAGTGGGCACATTGTGATATTCATGTGATGAATGGTTTTGTTATTTCATGTGAATGGATTTTGCATTGGTCGTAAATTTTTCTGGCTCTTATTTTGTAGTTGGTTTTGGTTTTAGGATGTAAGGCCATAAGGCCATTTTTTATATTTGTTGTAATTTTAATTTTCATTGTAAAGTTTCAATTTTTTGTAATTTGGAGCACTGAAGTCGCAAAGAGAGCCAACACCACTTTGGAGCGGGATTTGAAGGCCAAGGAATGCCTTGGTGAATCTTTTATACTAATTAGATTAGTATAGAAAAAATAAGAGCCCGGTCAATGCAAAATAATTTTTATTATGTTATATGTATGTTTATTTCGAATTGTTTGAATAACATGTCATATAGCCTAGGGTGCCCACTCGTGCATTTTACTTGCCATAACATGTCATAGATGCATTATCATTATAGACATAAAATTATGATTTTATGTAATTTAAAATGTTTAAGTTAGAAAATGATATGCATTGAAATCATTAATTAGATTAATGGGAATAAGTGTCTAAAACTTGAATTCTAATATATTGGACTTAATTGGTGCATAATAAATTCCATTGGTATATAGGATGGAAACTCAGATATAAATTCCATAGCAGATTCTGTATGGACGGATATGTGGTCTGCACTCGGGATACAATTCCACGTACCATTGAATTTTATAACGCAGTAAGATTTATTAAAATGTTTAATTAAAATTTTGACCATTTAGAATTCCATGTTTGTAGACTTTTAAGTGCCTAGTATTTTAAGGGTTAAAATATTGTAGCTCACTTATACCACTCTAATTAAATTAGTTTAATAGAGTAAAACTGTTAGTAGAGACTAATAGGATATTAGTGACACAATTTTAATAGTTAAAATTGATTAGCTCACTTATGATGAACTAGTGTAAATAAATTATGCTTTAGCCGCCATAAGTTTATCCACACTAGTTAGGATAAAATATTAGATATTTTAGATAGAAACCTTAAGTTTAAAATTGTGAGTGGGACAGGGATATACGACAGTATATCCCGCGATCTCCGTTGTTAGTCCAAAAACGTGAGATTCAAAAGACGCCTCGAGACGGCTTTGTTTTCGTCCCCCTACGGATGGTGTCCATTTTGGGTCAATATCAAGTTTGGGTTCCGAAAGGATAGAGATCCTAGATGTATCTTGTGAACTGACCTACCCTACGGCGGCACTTCACTTGTTAAGTCAAAGAATCCCGAAACGGCGGGTTACACTCACAAAGGAGTTATTAACTGTTAATGAAACTCCTTGATAAAAAAAAAACGGTAGTTGTTTAATATAGGAATAAGAGTTATTCCCTCATATATTAAAACAGCTGAGATTTTCTCAATTTATCATGCGAGTACTTGACCTACCCTACGGCGTCACTTACTTCTGGGATGATAGATCTCCGTGGCATAGTAATTCTTTTAGGTTTCTTATTCATTATTCATGGTTCATGCATCATGTTTTATTTTATGCCAAAATTCTTTGATGATTTTAATATGCGATGAATGAATGTTAAATGCATGTTTATTTTATTTTCAGCCATGGTTTCTCCAATTATTTCCATTCTCTCAAATGATAAGTTGACCGGAGAAAATTATGTAAAATGGAAAAGTAACATGAACGCTATCCTAGTCTGTGAAGACCTAAAGTTTGTCCTTACGGAGGAACATCCTCCTGAGCCGGCCAGAAATGCTAGCCAAGCTGTGCGCGATACCTATCAGAAATGGGTCGCAGTAAATGAGAAAGCCCGCTGCTACTTGCTAGCAGGTATGTCTGAGGTTCTTGTGTTGTATTTCATGTATGCTTAATCTTTCCTTGGGACATATTATAGAAACCAACAATGGTATCAGAGCGCCATGGTTAAGCATGAAATACTTTAGGTTAAAATTTGATAAAATTGGTTGAAGCATGTTCTTGTGAAATTTGATGAATAAGTATGCTTGCATGTATATAGAATGATGTTATATGGAATCAATTTTATGAAAAATGCATTGGATGATTTTTCCCCAAAATTTTGACCTTGGCCGAATGGTGTGACAAAATTGATTAAAGCATGTTCTTGTGAAATTTGATGAATAAGTATGCTTGCATGTATATAACATGATGTTATATGGAATCAATTTTATGAAAAATGCATTGGATGATTGTTCCCCAAAATTTTGACCTTGGCCGAATGGTGTGACAAAATTGATTAAAGCATGTTCTTGTGAAATTTGATTAATAAGTATGCTTGCATGCATATAACATGATGTTATATGGAATCAATTTTATGAAAAATGCATTGGATGATTTTTCCCCAAATTCATGCCTTGGCCGAATGTGTTGCTACTTGGAGTGGATTGAAATTTTTGTGTTAAGATCATTGGATGACTTAGAACGTGTACGGGACGTAGATTAATAATTCAATCGGATTGAAAAACAAATCGACACAAAAAACTCACCTTGGCCGAATACATAGGACATGTAAAGGAGTTGATTTTTGTTAAAATTAATGTTGGACATTTATTTTGAAAAATTGATGATTAATAAATTAAATGGGTATTTTTGAAATATTTGGTTTAATATATTAATCTTGGTTTTACACTTTAATTAATTGGACTTTAATGTTTGGAATATTAAAATTTAATTAATGGGCTTTAATAATTTAATTGGGCCTTATGGGCTTAAAATTGGTTTTATGGCACTTAAGGGTGATTCCTTATTTGGGCTTGGTAATTGGGTTTGACCCACATTGACCAAAGCCCAAGCCTTAATAAATCAATTCTAAGCCCATTGACTTGAATTAAATTCAACATTGGATGTTAGTTGGGCTTTGAGACCCAATAGGATTAGATTTAGAATCTAAGTCTTTAAAGCATATTAAAAGTGTAAACATTTAATTTGGAATTAAATAATTGAATTAGTATTGAATACGAATTAAATTAGATTTAATAAGTAGTTCGATATAATTCGCGAATTCGTACCTTATGTACTTATTCTCAATCGAGTTGGACTCGCACAAAATCAAACCGTTGTTTGAACATTGGATGATCACTTTAACAAAGACTAATTAATTGGATTAGATTGGTTGTAAAAACATGTCTTGTTTGAATATATATGTATGTGATGAATGAATAGTGTATATCGGATGGATATTAGAAGGGAAAGGGTAATTTTAGAAGTTATTGTAAATTTGGAATTTATAAATTGGACCTGCGTGTCCAGCCTTATCTCTTTATCTCTTTGTATTCTCTTCTCACCTAATTCCCCTCAATGTAAATGAGGTTTCTCTTATTGTATTATGTAATTGGGTAGTAGTAGAATAGTGCTAGCGGGGAGAGGAAAGGGAGTGATTTGTTCTAGGAACAAGTTGTTTAAATATCCATCCGCATATCACTATTAATTTACTTTACGCGCTTTATGATGTTTTAGAAGCATGCTTAAGGGTGTATGATGATGAGACCTAACAAAGATAAATAAATTGGTTACCAATTACGCGAAAATCCCTCAATTTATATTAAAAGAATATATATATGTCCCCAAGGAAAGATTAAGCATACATGAAATACAACAAAGAATATATATAAAAGATGAAGTATGGCGGAATCATACTTACCAAGCTCTTGTGATGAAGAAAATCAAGCCAAGATGGAAGCTCCAAGGTTGATTAGGTTCGGCCAAGGAAGACAAGAAGAGGAAAGCTCCAAACTTTGTGTATTCCTTGCTCTATGATGGTTTCCCTATCACCTCTTTTAATCCCTTGAAAGTGCTAGCCTTGCATGTGAGAAGATGTTCCAAACAACAAGCCTTTCTTCAAGCTTTTTGGCAACCAAAATTGAAGAAGATGAAGACCAAAACTGCATATAGTTTTCGGTCATGAAAAGAGAGAGAAGAGAGAATTTTTCTTTATTGATTTTGATACCAAAAATCAATTTATATTTATGCCATAATATTTATTAAATAATAATAAATCTATGACACAAGCCATGCAAAGGCTTATAGTGTAAAACACTCAAATTCCATGCATAACAATTGAGTGAATTATACACTATCACCATGCAATGCATTATCAATAAAATAATGCATATAATGACATGTGTCATGTGGGCCCCACACGTTTCCAAATGAAAGTGGGCCCACGTGCACTCACGCGTTCGGGTTTGATATTTCCGAAATACCGAACTTACGTCGCGACGTTATTTAAATCGAATTTAAATAAATAATCGCGCCTAGCGAAATTATTATTTACGTCGCTAACGAATTAATTCTAAATTAACTCGTATGCCCGAATTAAAATCTAATTTTAATTTCGCGTCGAAATCGAATTTCGATTATTATATCGAATATAATAATTTTATCGATTAATTCCAAATTAATCGTTCTCTCTCTAAATAAGGCACTTTATCCGAGATAAAGTTTCTCCGCAATTAATCCAAGATTAATTAAGTTCGAATCAAATATCATAGGTGAATCTTCAGGAAGCGACCCAAGAGATCTCCGGATATGTTGGCAGTAAATACGGTCGTCGGATAATCCGAACACGCACGTACCTCGTACTACGTTCTTACCGATTCACAAGACAAGGTTGGCTTCTAGCAAAGCGCCATGCCTACCCAATTCTCCATAAATATTCTTATAGGAATATAAGATCTATATCAAGCGTAGTATACCGTAGTATTGCGTACATCGATCCAGTATCGGATGATCACATGCTAGGCCTGGGGCTGGAGATGTGTCTGCCCCGTACGAAACATATATCGGACATCAAACAGCTAGTCTCTTTAAATCAGACAATCCTGACCTAGTCATATTGTCCCGACGGTTGCAACCTTTTATAGAGTACTAGTTCTGTGTCCTGCGTGATCATCACCTCCATATGTCTGAAGCGATACTTCCATCTTGACATCACATCCAGTACACTACGATTCTCGATAAACCCAGAAGAGGTGTACACAGAACCGGTTAGGGTCCCCAACCACCAAAACCAAAGTTTACCGATTGTCGCAAGTACTAGCGATGTAAGTCTCAGGTTAAGACCATATACACCTACCCTGATGCGGCCTCCCATAGACACGCAGACATACTACCAATGGGATTCCGCGGGGTCTATCCAGAGCGAAGCTGTTTTCCGTACCATCGGTAAAACACAACCTCCTATCGCACTTGCATAAGTATCCAATACTTAAATATATGAGAACTATGCCGTTGTGCCCTCACAACGTGCACAAGCGCAATACTAGTCTATTCCGCATTATCGATGTCCGATCTCGATAATACTCCGACTAGGGATATTTAATGATTAAACTTTTATAGATTGATACTGTCTCATATCATCTCAATCCAGTATTAATCATATGGACTTTCGCCATTTATTAATCAAAGTAAATATTATTACAAAACGGCAAAAGGCAATTTCATTATCACATAGTTAATTTTGTACAATAATACAATATCATTTACAAACAGTGACGCTATGGGACATAATGTCTAACATCTTGCTGCAAAGCATGATCCTATAGCTCTAGCATCACAGATGATGGAGTCATTACAGGGCATGTTTGAGCAACCTTAGGAGCCTCAACACCATGAGGCCATGGTCTCAGCGATGACTGCTAGGATGAAGGATGGGACATCTGTCCGAGAGCATGTCTTAAGGATGATGACTTATCTCAATACTGCTGAAACCCATTGAGCTCGTATTGACGAGCGTAGCCAGGTGACCATGATCATGGAAACTCTTCCGAAGAGTTTCTTGCAGTTTAAGAGTAACTATGTTATGAACAAGTTGACTTTTACTTTGACCCAACTGCTAAATGAGCTCACCCATTACGAGTCCATGCTGGTGGATCCTCGTAAATCCAGTGCAGAGGCAAATTTTGCTGAATCTTCTAAATCTGCAAAAAAAGAATAAGAAAGGCACTGGAAAGGCTAAAGGTAAAGCCATGAAAAGGAAGAACAAGAAAGGCTCCAAGGATTCCAAGCCCAAAGGAAAATGTTTCCATTACGACAAGAATGGGCATTGGAAAAGGAACTGTCCTAAATACCTTGCTGAGCTAAAGGAGAAAAAGGAAACAGGTAAATATGATTTACTCGTTATTGAATCTCTATTGGTGGAGGATGACAAATCCGCTTGGATTATTGATTCCGGGGCCACTAACCATTTTTGTTCTTCTTTACAGCTACTTGATTCATGGAGGGACCTTGCTGAAGGTGACTACACCATGAGAGTCAGGACAGGGGATGCCATTTCAGCAAGAGCAGTGGGAGTTTCTAGTTTAAGTTTTATTAATAATAGTTATTTAAATTTGAACGATGTGTTATAAATTCCTGATTTCCGCAGGAATCTGATTTCTGTTTCTAGACTTATGGATGATGGTTATTCTATTTCTTTTAATAGCAATTTGGTTATTATTGGTAGAAATGGATTGACTATATGCACAGGAAACTCAGAAAATAACTTGTATGTGTTAAGACCATTAACGCATAAGTCACTGCTCAACATTGAAATGTTTAAGGATGAAAAACAAAAAACGAAACGACAAAAGATTTCTCACGATGACACATATCTATGGCATCTTAGACTTGGTCACATCAACCTTGACCGAATAAATAGATTGATAAATGACGGAGCCTTAAACCAGTTAAAGCTCGGGACTTTACCAGTTTCTGAGTCCTGTATAGAAGGAAAAATGACCAAGAGACCTTTTCTGGAAAAGGTATAAGAGCCAATCAACCACTAAAGCTAATACATTCGGACGTTTGCGGACCGATGAATGTAAAAGCCCGAGGTGGTTATGAATACTTCGTCACATTCATTGATGACTATTCAAGATATGGGTATGTCTACCTAATGCATCACAAATCAGATACCTTTGAAAAGTTCAAAGAGTATCGTGCTGAGGTTGAGAACCAATTAGGTAAGACAATCAAAACTCTACGATCGGATCGTGGAGGAGAATACCTCGACAGAGACTTCGAGGAATTCTTAGTTGAGCACGGGATAATATCCCAGCTCACAGCACCTGGAACACCACAACAAAATGGTGTTGCAGAAAGGAGAAATCGAACCCTACTAGACATGATAAGATCTATGTTTAGTTATAGCTCACTACCTAGTTCATTCTGGGGATATGCACTGCAAACCGCAATGTATATCCTTAATGTAGTTCCATCTAAGTCTGTTCCTAAGACTCCCTTAGAGTTGTGGAATGGTCATAAAGCTAGTTTACGACATTTCCGCATATGGGGGTGTCCAGCACATGTGCTGAAGAATAAGACTACAAAGTTGGAACCACGTTCTCAGGTGTGCCTATTTGTAGGCTACCCGAAGGAAACTATGGAGGATTCTTCTACAGTCCCGATGATAACAAAGTATTTGTATCGACAAATGCTACGTTTCTAGAGGAGGACTACATGAGGGAGTTCAAACCTCGTAGTAAAATGTTACTCGAGGAGTTACTTACTGGTTCGACTAGCGCGCCATCGTCAACAAAAGTTGACAAATACATAGCACCTTCGACATCTGATAGTCAGATACTTCCAAGTGTGAATGATCTACACCACCCAGACGTAGTGAGAGGGTTTTACGACAACCTGATCGCTACTTAGGGGTTGGAGAGGCACAAGTTGTCACCTCCAGCGATGGTGTAGATGATCCATTGACCTATAGTAGTGCAATGGATGATCCTGACAAAGAAGAATAGCTCAAAGCCATGAACCTGGAGATGGAGTCGATGTACTCCAACTCAGTCTGGGAACTTGTAGACCAACCTGATGGAGTGAAGCCCATAGGTTGCAAGTGGATCTACAAGAGGAAGAGGGGATCAGATGGGAAGGTACATACCTTCAAAGCTAGACTAGTGGCCAAGGTTTATACCCAGAAAGAGGGAGTTTACTATAAGGAAACTTTCTCGCCAGTAGCTATGCTAAAATCCATCCGTACTCTTCTATCCATAGCCGCATATTATGACTATAAAATCTGGCAAATGGACGACAAGACTGCATTCTTGAATGGCAATCTTGATGAAAGTATCTATATGATACAACCAGAAGGGTTCACCACCCAAGGTCAAGAGCAAAAAGTTTGCAAGCTACAAAGGTCCATTTATGGACTCAAGCAGACATCTCGATCTTGGAATATAAGATTTGATACAACGATCAAGTCTTATAATTTTGAACAAAATGTTGATGAGCCTTGTGTATACAAGCGCGTCATTGACGGGAAGGTGGTTTTTCTTGTCTTATACGTTGATGACATCTTACTTATAGGGAATGATGTAAGAATATTATCAGACGTAAAAACCTGGCTAGTGAGCAATTCCAAATCAAAGATTTGGGAAATGCAAGTTATGTTCTTGGGATCCAGATACTTCGAGATCGCAAGAAACGACTATTAGTTATGTCTCAGGCATCCTACATGGACAAGATTCTTGTGCGATTCGGGATGCAGATTCCAAGAAAGGCAATCTGCCTTATCGGCATGGAATTCATTTGTTGAAGTAACAGTCTCCTAAGACACCTCAAGTCGTTGAGGAAATGAGACATATCCCATAAACCTCAGCAGTTGGTAGTCTCATGTATGCCATGTTGTGCACGAGACCGGACATCTGTTTTGCAGTGGGAGTAGTCAGTAGGTTTCAGTCAATTCGGGATTGGATCACTAGGTGGCTGTGAAACACATTCTCAAATATCTAAAGAGAACGAGAGATTATATGCTAGTATATTCTGGAGAGGATATGATCCTAAGAGGATATACAGATTCTGATTTTCAGACAGATGTCGATTCCAGGAAATCAACATCTAGATCAGTGTTCACCCTAGGTGGTGGGGCTATTGTTTGGCGGAGTATAAAGCAATCTTGCATTGCCGACTCCACCATGGAGGCTGAATATGTAGCAGCTTGTGAAGCAGCTAAAGAAGCAGTCTGGCTCCGTAAATTCTTGGGAGATCTGGAAGTTGTCCAGATATGGATAAACCACTCACCCTCTATTGCGATAATAGTGGAGCAGTGGAAAACTCCAAAGAACCAAGAAGCCATAAGAGAGGAAAGCATATAGAGAGGAAATATCATCTCATCAGGGAGATAGTGCAGAGAGGCGACGTTACCGTCACAAAGATTGCATCCGCAGAGAACCTTGCTGATCCGTTTACAAAGACCTTGCCGGCTAAAGTGTTTGATGGTCACCTAGATGGTCTAGGTTTGCGTGACATGTCCCATTTGCTCTGGTGCAAGTGGGAGATTGTTGGGATGTATGCCCTAGAGCTACATGTGATGTAAACGGCTTCATTTGTTTAGAAATAAAAGGATGCATTATTCATTTATCTAATTGTTTGTTCAATATCGCATATTGTATATCTTCATAAATACCGTAGATTACTTATGTACCTTCAGACTTGGTGTATGAACGTCATGCACCATAGGATTTAAGACTTAAGTTAGTAATCTTAAATAGTCCATAGAGAGCAAACAAACCAGATACTTTGTTTGTGGTTTATCTATAGCTGCGGTCCATTCTATATTTGGATGACGATCTTAATCCGGATCGTCCATGTAGAGACATGAGAATGGATGCACCTTTTATGATGTGATCATATAGGACTGGGCCTAGATAGAAATGACATTCTTATAATATCCATTAAACAAAGAAAGTCATTTCGATCTACTTGCTGGTCATATATGGATTGATCTTAATCCTGAGTATACTATGAACTCCTGCATAACGGGTTGTGTCCTTTGATTTACAAAGGTGAGGTTGGTGTAGCAATCCCAACCAATAACTACGTACTTTGGGGGCATAGTCTGTTATGTAGCTGGGAACGTTTTACATAGACATGGAATTCACTCCTTCTTGCGAGAAGTAGATGAATATCTCTCTTAAGGGTTGATTCGGTACTTGAACGATTAGAGCGCTCAAGTCTTTCTGTTACGAATAGAAAGATTAATATTCATAACAGTTATGAAAGAATCATTCGTTAGAGAATCAATGGTACTTAAGATAAAATAATTAGAGGGGTATAACTGACATTATGACCCGGCTCCAATTACGAGATATTCGTGAAGTGTCAATTCGTATGCAATGACTATATCGGTGGACACCGACTTTGTTCGGCCTTATATTTCATCTACGGCGACGAGAGTGAAACTTCGGGTTTTTAGTGGAATAACCTGGAGTTAATAATTCGTAATATTTAATTAAGAGCTTAATTAATATTTCGAGATTATTGGAGTCAGAACGGTAGGTCCACTTGTTCCCCGTGCTAGCTCGATTTACTATAGCGGAGCTAATATAATTGGATGGTCCAATTATATACTCACAAAAGGAATAAATATTATTAATATGATTAATAATAATTATATCACACATGAGACTTTATATTAAAGTTAATATAAAGTATTAATAATTATATATGATAATTAATAAATTAGAACATTAAATTATATATGATATAATTTAATAAGGCTAAGGATTATTACCAAGGTAGGATTCCTTATTGGATAAGGAATAGGATTTGTTTGTTTTGGAAACAAAATCAAATCCTAATTGTCCCCTACCTTGGCCGAATTTTTGGAGTCATATTAGGGATAGGATTTGTTTTTTTGAAACAAAATCAAATCCAAATTAAATCCCCCTTGGCCGAAAATTTGGAGTCCTAAAGGGAGTAGGATTTGTTTATTTTGGAAGCAAAATAAAACAAGGATTCCTAATCCCCCCTTGGCCGAATTTCAAGAGCAATGGGAGACTAGTGGTTGATTTTTTTAATGAAACGAATTAACCATAAGTATAAAAGAAAAATTATGATTTAATTTTTCTGATCCAAGAAATCAAAAAACCTAGCCTTCATCTCCTTCTCTAAGCTCTCAAGAGTTGAGAATTCTTTTGGTGTGTGTGATTATTCTCTAAACCGTTTAGAGATTAATTTGTTAGTGTAGCCCACACTACCCTCCGTTAGTGTCGAGACATAGTTCGGAAGACCTCGTACGTTGAAAAACATCCCTAAATACTTAACACAAGTCACGGAAACCAGCCCCTGGAATCCCTGCAATTTGCGCAGATACAAGTTCTCAGGGAGCTCCGTTTTGTTTGGTTTCATTCGGGATTTTGGGAAACACCTTAGGATAATTTTAGGGCTGTGTTAGGATTGATTTTTGGAGAAAAATCATATCTGAAATTGAGCAGTGAGTTGCGCAAATCAGACCTGAAACTGGGTGCAGTTCGCCCCCATAACGTGTCCAAAACAGTCCGTTATTTCACTGCAGTTCAAGGGCTGTTCGGGGACTGTTTCGGGGCTATTCCGGATCTGAGATTTTGTCCAAAATATCAGTGAATCCACTGGTGTGGTTCGGCCAAGCAAAGGGAAGAGCAGAAAAAAATTTCAAGTTCGATCCGTGAGCCTAATCGCTTCTGCTGCGCGAGGTAAAGCGTTTCCTACAATTGGCATCAAGAGCGAGGTTGAAAAGTGCTCTTAACCCTGCACTATTCACCATCCTCCTCATTTTTGGTTTAAAACGTGGGGGAAGCTTGAAGAGAAGCTTGGAGAAAAGTTTAGAAACAAGTAGTATTGATCTCAAGCTTATTTCTCATGCAAAGTGAGTTCTAATTTTCTTTCCCTCTTCTAATTTCAGTTTTGGACTTAAAAATTAAAAGGCCCAAATTGTCATTCTTGAACCGTAATTACTCACCTTTGTATTTGAGCCTAAATGTAATGAGTAGTAAGCATATTCATGCATTTTATGATCTTATATTCATGGATTAAGCATGATTATAATGGATGCCCAATTATTCTTCCCTTTAAAAGCTGGTCGAATTTCATCATATAAAAGGGGGGGTTATAATATTTTCATTGTTATTGAATGATATTTATTCAAGTGTTGGATTGATGTTAAGATATGAATTTGGTTTGGTCATGATGGAAAGTTCAAATGAGGCAAAATAAACTCTTGGTCAATTGTATGTGAAAGTGTTGGGGGAATTATAGTTTGTGATGAATAATGTTCTAACATGTTGAAGTATAGATTGAGGTGTTGGAATTGCATTAGGCAGTGTCATGAAGAATTGATTTTTGGCCTGAAAATGGGTAGCATCGCGACGCGTCTGGGCTGGCGTCGCGACGCCAAGCATATGAATGCTCTCTATTTTGGGTATGGAAGCGAGGGTGTCGTAATGCTCGAGTAGCGAGTCACGACGCAAGAGCAACGTCGCGACGCTCAAACCATAGTGTCGCGACACGAAAATGAAAATGCTCTCTGTCTTGTTCTGCTCATATGAGCATCGCGACTCGCAAAGCTTGGCGTCGCGACACGTGGAAAAGATGAATTCATTTCATTTCAATCCCAACTTAAGATGTTAGAGACCACTGTAGACACTTGCATTTTTGTATGAAAGCCCAATAATGAGCCTCGTATCGAGGCACTACCTAGTAAGTTACGGAAGTCGCGGGAAACGGATGTCAGAAGGAAAAAAAATTTTAAAATAAAATTTAACTCGCTAATTGGTCTCGGGTTCGCTCTATTAATCCCTGTTTTAATATATTAAGCCTCGGCCCTAAATCCCTGCACCCATCCAAAGCCCATTTCGCCCAAGCCCAATCCAAAAATAATTAAAACATTTAAAACACATGTCACAAATTAAATTAAATCCAATTAAAATCAAATTAAATCCAATTAAAATCAAATCAAATCCCCATTCCTAAATTAAATAAATCACATTCCAAATTAAAAATATTTTGAAATCAATCCCCACCAAAATTACACAAATTTATTTCCCTTTTCAAATTAATTAAATACACACATAATTTACTTGATTTGTTTCCTTTTCAAAACCCATGCATAACCCTAATACACCACTATAAAATAAAACACAAACCAAAAACCGCAAGAGGCTTGACACTCTCTCTTTCGGCCAAATAAAATAAACCTTAATCCTCATGCTCACCACTCTCGGCAGCCCCTCAATAACTAAACAAAAAAAAAACCTAAACCACTCCATAGTCGTGAAATACAAATCAAACGAAGCTAAGAACAGCCCCCCTCATCACATTCACCGACACACAGCCGAACCCCATAAACACTCACACACAACCAAGACAAGCACCAACCCCACTCACCGACTCATACCTTAATGCAGCCTCATAGGTAAACAACAAAGTAGCTCTGCAACCAAACTAAAGAAAGACATCAATCAACAACCATTCAACAAACCCTCACCCCTTGCAGCCACAAGCCAAACACAAAAAAAAAACCCTAAAGCCTTGACGCGCTCATGACAATAACAGCAGCCCATGCAGCCCCTAAAACGCCCTTCAAACAGTGAGTAAAACAACCCAAAAATCAGTCCAAAATCCTCCCAAAATCAACCCCCGAACCACAAAAAACAGTCCCATATTTTACCAAAAATAATACCACTGAAAACAGCAGCAAAAGCAACCCAAAATAGTGCCAAAACATAGACAAAAACAGCAGCAAAACAGTCCGAAAACAGCGAAGAAAGACAGGGAAATGGCTGCCCCAAAACAGCGACAAACCAGAAAAATAACGAAGCGTTAACCCTTCCGGCGACGTCCCAATGCACTCCCGAGAAGCGACTTAAAAGGTAAGACCTGAGGGCACCCTTTGTTATATTTTTATTTTGTCATCCCGGACACGGCATCATTGGTTGGAAGTGGAATACGTCCAATCGGGCATGCGAAGTTCTACATTAAAAACAGCCAAACTATTGGTCACATCTCTCTTTCATTATTCCGTATTTATTTTCCGCATTTATCTTCCTTTAATATTTCGCACTTAGCTTATTATTTATCGCTTCTGTTCTGTATTGTTATTTCATCACATGCATTTCATGTATACATTGGGTTAATAATTGCGTTACGTTAAAATGGTCGGTGTTATCTCTTGCGGTATATCAATTGGAAACCCAGACGTAAATTCTGTTCCCGAATCCGAATGGACGGTATTGTGGTCTGTACTTGGGATACAACTCCACGTACCGATTGAGAGACTTTCAAGCACGTGTTTCATTTTGGTATTTAATTTTGTTCCGCTTTTTATTTTCGATGTGTTGTTTCTTTAGTCATACATTGATAATTTAATGCGCATGGGCTAACTATGTTGGATTAAAGGTCCTCTATTCGAGGGAAATGCCTAAAGGCTACCTTTACCACGATGTTTTGCCGCGCCGGACGAAGTACACTCGATTGAATGGGAAATGTGTTTAATCGGGCATACAAGGTCCCATATTATTTATTTGTTTATTCATGCATTGATAATTTAATGCGCATGGGCTAACTAGGGTGGATTAAAGGTCCTCTATTTGAGGGAAATGCCTAAAAGCTACCTTTACCACGATGTTTTTCCGCACCGGACGAAGTACACTCGATTGAATGGGAAATGTGTTTAATCGGGCATACAAGGTCTCATATTATTTATTTGTTTATTCATGTATTGATAATTTAATGCGCATGGGCTAACTAGGGTGGATTAAAGGTTCTCTATTTGAGAGAAATGCCTAAAGGCTACCTTTACCACGATGTTTTGCTGCGCCTTTTATTATGTCATTTACCTTTTGCATATCATTGTTTTATTTACGCATGCATTGCATTCTAGTGCGCATGGGCTAACTAGGGTGGATTAAAGGTCCTCTATTCGAGGGAAATGCCTAAAGGCTACCTTTACCACAATGTTTTGCCGCGCCAGACGAAGTACACATGATTGAATATGAAATATGTTCAATCGGGCATACGAGGTCCTACATTATGTATTCGTTTATCCATGCATGTGTTTGTGTCATTTCAGATGCCATTTTGGTGATCTCGTTCGAACACGTTTCCAAATGCTACACGAACATATGCATTCTGCCTCAGTCCGTTCGAACGCGTTTACGAAAGCTACTCGAACGCGCATCTATTTTTTTTTATCATGCATCAGGTCTTACCTCGTTCGAACACTTTTCCGAATGTTATATGAACACAGATATTCTGTTTCATTTACATTCAAATGCGTTTCCGAATACTATACGAACTCGAACATTCTATTTACTGTTCGAACGCGTTTCAAACGCTACACGAACGCACATACAGTGCACAGACTTCTTTTCGTCACATTTCATGCATGTTTGCTCCTTTGATCATTTCTTTTGCACTACATGATTAATCATATCATTTCATTATTTACGCTTAGATAATTATTATCTATTTATATATTCGCATTTATCCATTTAATGTGTTCATGAGATTATGTGATTGCCTTCATTTCACTTACTCCTATGTATGCAAACTTAGATATAGGTTATTCTTGCGTATGTATGTTGCTTAGACTCGGTTATATTATCGCATAAATCCGTTCATTACAAGTGGCATAAGTAAGGGACCATTCCGAACCCAACGGTTTGAGGTCTTCCCTTGCGAGGGGTGAGTGCGGCCTTAAATCATTTCCCAGTTCACACTGGGTGGCGACTCCATTTTATTTCTCCGGTTTAGTTCCCCGCGGGCTAATCCGTACTCCCGATCGGGCCGCGAGCCCGGTACAGCGTCACCGATTTCTGTGTCCTACAACCACTTTAAGAGTTTCATATCACCTCATATTTATATATTACAATATGTCACAAGCATGATACATCATGTAGTAATAACAACTACTTGAATTGAAAAATTTATCCTAGTTCTGAAACATAATCCACGATTATATTCAAACTAAGTCTATCAATTATAGATTTACCGCAGAAAATATAATCTTCTTCGACGAAAGGAAATTATGCTAGCCAGATTCCAAATCTGCGAGTGGACTATTTTCTAAAACTTGTATTTACTTATATGTTTGAGATGAAACTTACTTTTTTCCACATTTAAGGCGTTAGCCAAGTTTATCTTATATGGTTTATAAGTAAAATATTTGAGCAATGTTTTAGAAAGTAATGTTTTATATGTTGGACAATTATGATCCATAGCGTCACTATTTGTACAGATCATGGTGTTGTTGTACAAATTAACTATGTGACAAAGGAGATTGCACTCTTATCATTTGTGATTAGATCACCGAGATATATAAATGATAGGAGGTCCTTGTGGTTTGTTCCTGGATTGAGAATGATATGAGACTGTATCAGTCCACGAAGGATAAATCATTAAATATCCTTAATCAGAGTATTATCGAGATTGGACATCGATGAATACGTAAAAGACTAGTATTACACTTGTGCGCGTTGAAAGGGCACAACCGCATAGTTCTCATATATTTGGGTATAAGATACTCATGCAAGTGTAATAGGAGGTTGTGTTTTACCGATGGTACGGGAAACAGCTTCGCTCTGGATGGACCCCCTCGGAATTCCATTAGTAGTATGACTATGTGTCTATGGAAATCCGAAATCAGGGTAGGTGTATTTGATCTTAACCTGAGACTTGCACCGCTAATACTTGCGACAATCAATATACTTTGGTTACGGTCATCCAGGGCTTTAATATGTTCTGTGTACGCCATTGCTGGGTATATTGAGAATCGTAGTGTGTTGGGTGTGATGTCAAGACGGAAGTGTCACTCCAGTCATATGGAGTTGATGATCGCGCATGGATACAGAACTGGTTCTCTAAAAAGGTTGCAACCGTCGGGATAATATGACTTGCTCATGATTATCCGATATTAAAGAGACTAGTTGCTTGTCATCCGATATATGCTTCGTACGAGGCATACACTATACCAACCCCAGGCCTTGCATGTGATCATCCGATACTGGATCGAAATACGCAATACTACGTATACTACGCCTGATATAGATCCTTTATTCCTGTATGGATATTTCCAGAGAATTGGGTAGGCATGGCGCTTTGCTAGAAGCCAACCTTGTCGTGTAATTCGGTATAAACGTAGTACGAGGTACTTACGTGTTCAGATAGTCCGACGACCGAATTTACTGCCAACATATCCGGGGATCTCATTGGTCGCTTCCCAAAGATTCACTGATGACGTATGACTCGCACTTTTATTAATCTGGGATTAATTAGATGAGAGAGAAAAATTAATCTTGGATTAATTGCGGAGATATTTTATTTGGGATAAAATATCAATTAAAGAGAGATAACGATTAATTTGCAATTAATCGATTAATTAATATATTCGATATATTAAACGAAATTGGATTTCGACGCGGAATTAAAATTAGATTTTAATTCGGGCGAACGAATTAATTTAGAATTAATTCGTTAGCGACGTGAATAGTAATTATGCTTGGCATGATTATTTAATTAAATTAGATTTAATTACGACGCAACGGAAAATTCGTTAATTTGGAATTAGCGAACCCGAGCCCGGGATTATTTGCGAGCGCATTCGCATTTCGAATGCGAGTGCGGCAGGCAAATCAAATCAAGCGTCAAATCACTAGTCGCATCTAGCGTCACATCATTCATCAATCAAGTGATGGATGTCTTTCACCTTGAGTGATTGACTCCAGTCACTATTCATTGATTGATAGAAGTTGATGTGAGTTGATGTGTGTGGTTGGCATTTATGGCTTTGGTTTTTGGAGGCAAAATTTGGTATTTATTTTTGGAAAATATATTACCATTTTATTGTAACAAAAACACTACACATTTTTATCTCTCTCTCTCCTCCATTCTCCTCTCTCATTCACGCCCATGGAGGGCTGAAAATTGTTCTGGTTTGCTATGCAGAAACCGTGAGCAAGGGAAGCAAGTGTGATGGTTTTGCGGCAAAATCATCAAGAGCTAGCACTCCGAGAGACATGCGAATGTGATAGGGAAGTCCACCGATGAGCTGGGAATCGTTCGACGAAGCTTAGAGCTTGACGAAGACCTCCAATGGCCGAAACAGTGAGCTGTGACAGTGCTCACTGCCGTGAGCAGTCCAAGGGTAGAAAGTGAAGTTTTGTTGCCTAACGCATCGCTCAACCGATCGATGTGAGTATTTCGCGATTCCCTCGTGTATTCGCATGTTTATTTCATGTTTGTTTTTCGATCCTATGGACTGTAGAACTCCAACATTATAAAGCATGAGTTTTATGATTTTTTGAGGCATAGGGGAAAAAACCACCTCATTATGTAACTTGACTCATATATGGAATTGATGGATACAGATATCGTGTGCACACGCAGTTTAGGATTTGGGATGATTGATGCCCCTACACTCCAATTTGAGTCTGGAGGGTAGCATAGATCTACACCCCGACTCTAGATTTGTGGCTTGGGGGACAGCGAGACGTAATGCCCCAAGACCACCAGATATTTGCATACAGTGGGACGCACCTAAGTGCTAGATTATGCGTATGGGGGGACGACGATACATAATGCCTCCATGCGCTAGATATTCAAATACAGATTTCTCATAAATAGGTTTTCAGAAACGGATTTCCAAAAATAGATTTTTCGGAAATGATATGATTTACAAAAGAGTTTTCACGGGAACTTAGTTTTACAGAAAAACTCAAAGTCTTACAAACAGAAATGAGTTTTCAGAAAAGTTTTACATAAATAGATATATTTCAGTTAAGAAAGAGATTTCAGAAATGATTTTTTTCTGGGAGGATTTTCATTTTTAGAACCACGAATTTTCCAGAAAGAATAAATTTTTTATTTAAACTGTCCACTCACTAGATCGTTCAAATGATCTAACCTATAATACTGGAATTCTATCAGATAGGAAACAGAAGGAAGGTGCAATGTACCTAGCTAAGAAACAAGGAAAAGTACGACTTGGAAATGATTTATTAAGGTATAATATAGAGATGGCCAAGAAACTAGGTACACAGATATTGTTGAGATGAGGGAAACACCTAACAGAATAAGACTATAGGAATGACTGAAGTAAGATATTTTTAAGTACATTCAGGCTAAGAGAACAAGTCGGTGCAAAGGATGGATAACCATATTTATATTAAAAATGAATTTAAAGTTAAAGATAGAAGAAATTAGAGGTCGGAGCCCGTAAGTAGTTGAAAGTTAGCGAAGAGGAAATAGACAGTTAAACATTTAAATTAAGAGAATAAATGCCAAGGTCAGTTTGAGCAGGTGGAACTGTAGATGTATTAAGTATGATCATTTTTACTAGCAACAAGGATTGTCCTTGTATATATTTATTCTAGAGCTATGGTAGAACGTGAAGAAATGTAATGATAGGAAACATAATCACCTCTAAAAATGTGAAGGTGTTAGATAAGAAGGAATTGAAGATACACTCAGTAAGGTCATTAAAGGAGTTATATTATAAAAAGGAAGTGAAGAATTCGAGGTATACTTAAAGTCAAAGGAAGCGAAGGTTATCGGCTGTAGTACAAAGTACAATAGTGATACTTTTGTTTAGAGTCAAGAGAGAGTTCCCACCATTGTTCTAGTTCAAGATCTTGTTAAGTAGTGCCCCTTGTACAAGAGGAATCCAAGTAATCCTAGGATGACGTTAGCCACAAAATCCTTAGAGCACCGAGACAGGGCTAATAAGTTCTTAAGGACAGAGGCAACTCGACTTGGACTACAAATTTTCATCATTTTCCAGGTTTTTCTTATTCTCTAAGGTTTAGGGTTTATGGTGTAATATTGACATGATTTGATTTCATTGTTGTTTTTATGCATGTTGATTTCGTTTAATAGCACTTTGTTGACGAGTGATTTTCGTCCCAAGGGCAGTTTCGAGATAACCCTCCCGAGACAATCCTCCTTCAACCTTGAATTTGTTGGTTATGGGAGACCAGAAGCAAATATGGCAAAAGACAAAGTAAACATAAGAATCAGCAAAGAGGGTTTAACATGGTTCGTCGGAGCTAATCCAACCTACGTCCACGGGCATAAAGTAGATGGTAGATTTTTATTACGAATACTAACTCGGTTGACCTGTTTTGAAGGAAGGTCTAAGCATAACCTAGCTGTTTGCTTTTCAAATTTTTACAAGTGATGCTCCCTCTTTTGTTACAAATTTCACTATCCCCTTACAAATGAGACTAACTCTCCTTTATATACTCAAGGGGTTACAATATTATTCCCCTGCTTCCATGACGTCACCCACGTGAACTTCCGACGGATTGACGGGCTCTCTGCCCCCAAAACTGTCTTCGCCGAAAGCAGACCTGCCATCTGACGGCTTGTCATATCACCTTACTTTGCACACTGCTACACGCAATAATAATGATGACAGCCTATAAAGTGCCCTCGAACAGTGGTACATGTCAAAGAGAAAAGCCCAAATACCTCTGATCACTCGTCAGTTCTCCATGAGATTGGTCAAATGATCTACCGAACTGCCCAAACTGCCCCCGTCCTTACCCTGACTGTCCGACCCATCTGCCGTGGTACCGAAGGTGAAACAGAACTGAGCTGAGCTACCGGGCTCTTGTGGTCGGTTTCCGCACTGATGCGGTCGGTCTCTGAATCTATACCATACGGTGTGCTCTGGTCGGTCAGACCTAGGAAACCGAGTCTGAACTCTAAGTCTGGTTGAAAAATAGTCAATACTCTCTGAGTACCGGTCCTCCCAATGAGGAAAACTTCCTCTCTACCTTTATTGAACTGTTCAGATACCTTAGGCCCAAAAAGCACCATCAACACACTTAATTCCCCAACACTCTTGGATGAGTATAACGTTGTAATCATAACTCATGAAACTCGTTTATTTTTCATAGTTTTTATGTTTTCATTTTCCGCATGAAATAAATGATTTTAGCCCTTATAAAAAGAAAACGGATTCTTGAACCCCTTTCGCGCTCATGTCACGTCGAGGTACTACAGAAGAAAAAGCTGCAAAATCCGATCCAATTTATCGTAATCGCTTAGTTAACATGTTGGTTAACCGTATTCTGAAACACGGAAAAAAATCATTGGCTTATCAAATTATCTATCGAGCCTTGAAAAAGATTCAACAAAAGACAGAAAAAAATCCACTATCTGTTTTACGTCAAGCAATACGTGGAGTAACTCCCGATATAGCAGTAAAAGCAAGACGTGTAGGCGGATCGACTCATCAAGTTCCCATTGAAATAGGATCCGCACAAGGAAAAGCACTTGCCGTTCGTTGGTTATTAGGGGCATCCCGAAAACGTCCGGGTCGAAATATGGCTTTCAAATTAAGTTCCGAATTAGTGGATTATAAAGTCCTTGGAGTTTACCGGAAAAAAAAAAAAATACTTGAGTCCTTATATTTTTAAAAAATATCATATGTAGTTTCTGATGCTTGACAATGTTAAATATTTTAATCCATCCATTAGTTAGTTGTTAAATGAATACATTTTTTGAGTCAAAAATGTGATTTATCAACGTATTAAAATATTCAAATTTCCAGTGATATTAAATTTAAAAAAATGAAAACATTATTTATCATAAATATAGTAGACTCAAATCTGTATAAGCTAATAATATTATACATATTATATCTTCAAATTTCTAGCAACCTTATTACCTGTCAAATTCAATCAATCTGTAATAAATAACTCATAAGGCTCCACATAACATTGACCTGGGAAGTGGATGCCCATTGAATTAATCGAATAGATAACCTTGATCAAGTCGATTAACCTTGACTATGACACTTTGCAAATAGAGCTTCACATGGGCTAAATCAATTCTGCGAACCATTACTAAAATATTATTATAAGTAAAAGTTGCTAAATATTAAAAAAATATATATATTTTTATTAAAAGGAGGCATTCACATTCATATATATATATTATATTGGTCCCTCTCTACAGTTGGCCAGCTGCAAAGGCAAAAATTATATTATGTTTCGGGTGTATATGTTATCTCTCTCATAATAGTTGGGTCTCACAACTGTGTGGGACTCAGCTACTGTGAGAGAGATGACATATACACCCGAAACATGATATATCATCTCCTGTAAAGGGATCAGTATGCTTATCATCAATAATGCAGGCAAAGCGTATAAAAAAGAATTACTATATTGAGCACGCATATCACATTTCAATATGGATAGTAAATTATAGTTTCTCTTCCACATAATTTTACATAATTAATATATTCATCCCCTTTATTTTTATTATTATTATTATTATTATTATTATTATTATTATTATTTTTATTTTTATAAATCAAACAATATCATCCATCAATATTATTTTTGCCAATATGTAGTATCTTTTTGTTGAATTTTATTGCTAATCTATCAAATTGAAGGATTTATTCAGTAAAAATAATTAGTTAGTACTTAGACATAAATTTAATATGAAACTCAATTAAAATTAATTTTTTTTAAATCAAATTAAAGTAAGTTTTTAATTTTACAGTGATTTAATCTTATTAAAGCACATAACAATATTAAACAATGTTGTTACATAGTTATTTTTTAAAAGATATTAAAGCATTAAAAAAAGTAATAGAAAATAATAAATTATGAATTATGAATTATTATGATATATAAAAATACTTTAATAAGGCAAAAAGAATTTAGTTGAAAAAAAATTGTCTAGTTCGAAATACACAGTTTGCCTGGTCTTATGGTCATTTTTACTTGTTGATAGGTGGGCCATCGGACCTTCTGATGCTTCGATCGGCGGTGGGATGTCTCGATCCCAGTTCTTGGTAACTTTGTGATAGGTGATGGACCCTCAGAGCCCAGATGTTTAGATCGGTTGTGAGATGTTTCGATCTTTGCTGTGATAGTTGATGGACCCTTAGATCCCCCGATGTTTCGATCGGTTGTGAGATGCTTCGATCCATGCTACAAAAATTGATGGACCCTCAAGTCCCTTGATGTTTCGGTCGGTTGTGAGATGTTTCGATCCCTACTGTGATAGTTGATGGACCCTCAGGTCCTCTGATACTTCGATCGGTTGTTAGATGCTTCGATCCCGGTTGTGATAGTTAATGGACCCTCAGGTCCCCCGATGCTTCGATCAGCTGTGAGATGCTTCGATCCTCATTCTGTACCTTTTTGATGGTTAATGGGCCTCATGTCCCCCGATGCTTCGATCGGTTACAAGATGCTTTGATCCCGACTGTAATAGTTGATAGACCCTTAAGTCCCCCGATGCTTCGATCGGCTGTGAGATGTTTTGATCCTATTCTATGATAGTTGATGGACCCTCAAGTTCCCTGATGTTTCGATCGACTATGAGATGCTTCGAACTTGGTCTGTGATAGTTGATGGAACCTCAGGTCCCTCAATGTTTCGATCGGTTGTGAGATGTTTCGATCCCTGCTGTGATAGTTGATGGACCCTCAAGTCCCTCGACGCTTCGATCGGCTGTGAGATGCTTTGATTCTGGTATATGATAGTTGATGGACACCAAATCCTCTGATGCTTTGATCGGTTGTGAGAGGCTTCAATTCAGGTCTGTGATAGTTGATGGACCTTCAGTCCTCCATGCTTCGATTGGTTGTGAGATGCTTCGATCCATACTGTGATAGTTGATGGACCCTCAAGTATCCCAATGCTTTGATCCGCACGGTTTATTATAGTTGATGAACCCTTAGCGTTGCGACGTAAAACAGAACATGCTCTCTACCAGTGTCTGCTTGCATGGGCGTCGCGACGCGCAAGACCTGGCATTGTGATACATGACAGAAACAATCTCATTCCATTTTATATTCAACTTAAGATGTTAGGGGCCACCCTAAGGGTTTCTTATCGACACATATACATACATTATGACATGTCGCAAGTATAAGACATCATGTGGTGATTATAGCTAATTTGAATTAAGAAACTTAGTTTAGTTCCGAGGCGTATTTCACGATTTATATTCTAACCAATTTTCTCGATTATAGATTATCGGCAGGAACCGTAATTTTCTTCGACGAAACGATGTAATACCAGAAAAATCCTAAAATCTGTGAGTGGATGTTTTCTTCTCAAAGTTGTATTTACTTATATGTTCTTGAATTGAGACTTATTTTTCCGCACATATGGCGTTATCTAAACTTACTCTCAATTATGATTTTGAATAAGAATGTTTTGAGAAAATTTTGAGTTTAATAGCATGGTTTTGTGATTTTGAGATTGGGGGAAAAACCCAATCTAGAGATTTTTGGAATTGACAGAAATAGATTTGGTTTTCGGAGGCATGGGGGAAAAACCCATTCAATTATAACTTGGTACAAATACTAGAATTAACGGATATAGAATATGTGCATATGTAGATCAGGACTAGAGGGACGGCGAGACGTAACGCCCCTAGATCCTAGTTCAAGTCTAGGGATGACAGATTCTCCAAGACCCTAGATTCAGGGACATGATGGTCGCATGCATTAAGGGACGGTGATACGCAACGCCCCAGTTTCTTGGATTTGTACAAATGGCTCTAGTTCAGTGGCTTGGGGGACGACGATACGTAATACCCCAAGATCACTAGTCAGGCGAATATGGGAATGGTGATACGTAATGCATACATGCGTAAGGTTTTCTCAGAGTTCTCAAAGATGTTTTTCAGAATCAGTAGGTTTTATAAAAGAGTTTTAGACACATAACAGTTTTATGAAAGAGTTTTAGAAAGATTTTTATTTTATCGAAAAACCTAGAGTTCTACAGACATAAATAAGTTTTCAGAAAGATTTCACAGAAAGAGAATTGTTTTCAGACAGGAACAAAGTTTTTAGAAAAGATAATTTCCCCGAGATGGTTTCGGTTTCAGAACAAAGAATTTTTCATAAAGTTTTTCAGTTCTGTTTTAAACTGCCCTCTCACTAGGTTGTTCAAACGATCTAACCCCCACTCCCGATGTTTTTATTTTACAGGATACCTGGAGGACGAGCTCGAGAGGATGGATACTGATGGAAGTCACTACGGTGTTTGGTCCACCAGGTCGAGTATGGAGTTACAGTTCAGTCATAGTCAAAGTAAAGTCATGTATTAGTTACTTGTATAGTTGTGATTGTGGGTGTAATAAGTCAAGGTGTCCATGAACAGAGTTGTACAAAGAAGTATTATTGAGTATACAGTTATGAGTTATGATTTTCATTTATCTTATGTTATTGAGTTGGGCAATGGTCTCATGTATGAGTTTGTATTTGAGATGAAATTAGTAGTATTGGTCTGAGTCAGAAAGTCAGAGGCTCAGGGGGATAGGTAGTCTATTCCCTGTCGGTAACATCTCTGAGATAGGGGATGTTACAAAGATCGTATCAGAGCATGGTCTAGGGAGTCAGTGACTGATAAGTATGGTTTATACCCACTTATTCCTGCATTCTTAGCTTACTATTTTGTTAGATTTCGTATCATTTAATATATTTTGTAGTTTTTTTTATGTTTGATTGATAAGAAGCATTAGAACATGTATCTTGGAGCAATTGGACTTGTTTTGGGACCTTAAGGACTCATCGGACACGCGGGAGAGCAAAATACGCAGAAATCACAATCCTGAAATTTTGGTCTGGCATCGCGACGCCTAGACGGCTTCCATACATGTTTCCAGAGGATTTGGTGTCACAACGCCACTTCCAGCATTGTGATGCTGCGACCGGAGCCTAGAATCTTTAGAAATTATTATTTTACATGCACAAGGACTCCAGGACTTTCCTATAAAAATATAGAGGCTCGTCCAAAACCCCAAAGAGGAGGCTAATGCACAACTCAATAATTCTAAACACATATTTTAGAGAGATCTAAGGAGGAAGATTGAAGAGCGACAAGAAGAGACGAATGCGGTGACGTTCGAAGGCGAATGGATTCAATTCGGGTTTAATCTTCTAGTTTATTTATTTAACTCTAATGATTTCTATTAGATTCATGACATTATTTTCATTGCTATTATCTTTGGTCATGAACTAAATATATTATTCTAAATGATGATGTTACTGGGGTTTTGGGAAAAATACCCGGGTTACGCAGCGGAATGCGGGAAAACCAAATTTTCCCATTTCTTTGATTTTTCTTGGGTAATTAAAATAAACTTATTTATTTTAATAACTCAATACTCAAAAAAAGAAATTTTTAACCCTGAAATCGTAATTTCAGTAAATTACCATAAGACCCCAAAACTTTCCATTTTCATCATTTTAGTCCTAAGTTGTTTAAAACAAGCTTAGGTGATTTCCAATCACTACAAAAATGATTTTTACATCAAATATATATTAAAAACAGAAATCTGAAAAATTTCCATATATTTCAGTAATTACGGAAATGCCCAAAAACTTTACATTTTTATCATTTTAGTCCTAATTTGTCAAATACATAATTAGGTGATTCCCAATCACTACCAAATGATTTATACATGTCAAAATACAATTTGCAATTCAAGAAAATAATTATTCCAAAATTACCGAGAGGTCCCTCAAGTTTCCCAGAATTGTACTTAAGTCCAAATTGGTTCAAAACCATTCAAGATCAAGTCCAATAAACACCAAAATTAATATGCATCATATATACATCATTAATTAACACATATATGAAAAGCCCCAAATTTGGAGAGGGTTATGAACCCTAATTTTACAATTTCCATAAATTGGCAAGTTAACACCGAATTAATTAAATTCAACACTTTAATTCAATTCTTTCTACACCAACAAAGTCTCACCACCATGAAACAACTCAAGAATAATTCTAGGTCATTTATGAGTGGCTAAGCAACTCTAGAATGGCAAATCACCATCAAATGGTTAGAAAGAATGCTTAAGAAATAATTTCATGCATTCTTTTAACATATACATGCTTCCATCTTTCATCCAAGTTCCCAACCATCAAAACACATCCACAAAAGAGTAGAGAAGAAACCAAGATACACATATTGAAGCATAGTATGATAGAAACAATTTTCATGAAGAAGAAAGTAAGAAAACTTACAAAAATTTTGATTTTCCAAGCTTCCTCTTCTTTCTCTCCTATTTTCTCTCTACCTTTCTTTGTATTTTGATTTCTAGGGTTCTTAGATTAATGAAACAAAAAATAACAAACCATGCCTTTTATATTTCCACTAGTGGATGAAATAACAAGGAAAATATCAAGCATTTTTTATTTTTTATTTCATTAAATAATTGAAAAATTGATTTAATGGAAAAATTGTGATATTTATCCATTAACATTTGATATATATCACAACTTGTACCAATTAAATCAAGCCAATTTATCCAATAAAAAGTGGCCATTTAATCCAACTAAAACATGCCATTTGTTTACTTTAATAAAGTAAAAGATATTTATCATTTAATTAATTTAATTATTCAACATCTGAATAATCAAATAATTAAATACAAATATCTTAAATATATTTATTTATTTACATTAAATAATCAAAATACATATATTAATTATAAATATCAAATTCCATAATTTGACATTTAATAAATGGTGGAAAAGATCTCAAACACATGTATTATCGTTTAACCGTTAAACGACTTATAAATAATCAGTATTATTTATAAATGTTGCCCTAGTGCTCTACAAGTATGTTTCATTAGTGAGACTATATAGATTCAGGCATATTCGTCACGAAATCTAATTTCGTGTCCATAATCTACCCACCCGTAAATTATGACGACCACAGATAAACTCGTTGAATCATACAGGTCGAGGTCATCGCATACGTATAATCCTTCCATCACAGGTATTCATATTATCCCATAGATATAGATAAAAATATCAAATCTCTATAGGTATAATCCTATCGACGATTCTATTAGCAATCTCTTAATAACACTTATAACTTACTTCTACAGTGTACCACGGGGCCATGGATTTAACAGATTGCTAATTGCACATTGAATACCTATGCTCTGTACACAGAACTGACGGATCCTATCTTGATACGCACATGATATCATGAGGATCAGTCCACACCCAACGAACATGCGAAGGTCTGATCTAAATAGATCGGTGACGTGACTGCCATCAAAGTGTGGAGGATACCTCATACATCCACAGTGGTATCTCAAGTCGAAGGACCACTATGCTTACTCAGCCCGAGAAGATTCCTATTGACGTTGGTGTACCATCTATTAGGATATCTTCGGTGAGTCGTTCAGTGTTTATCCAATATAAACACCTACACGTCTAAACGAGTCTCCTCAGACTCATGGTTCATTGGGATAAACCATTGGACCAAGTCTCGATATACGATATGTACTGCGTATATTTCTGGTAGTGTCACTTCCCAATGTCAATTACGAATTACTTTGTAACTGCGCACTACATTATATATTATCGGGTCTTTGTCTAACATATACATATCACTAAATCATATTTAGTTTCAATCTAATCGTAATTAGATCGAATATGTATATAAAAGCAAGAAATACTACCATAAATTAAGTAATATTATGGAAAAATGAATTGTTCGTATTCATGAATCGGACATGAATACGATCCGGATTGGCACTCCGAGCACCAACCCTAACAGATGTAGCTTATGCTTGAACCTATGTATTGATTGCAAATTTAATTGTTACGAAGTTTTATTTCAGTTTATTTATATTTTCTTGTGTTTAATGCTTCTAGTTTGTTGGCCACAAATTGAGATGATGCATGTTTAGAATCTATCACTCGGGAGAGGGGATTTCGAATAGGATCTTGAGAATATAACCTATGAGTTTTATAGAGTTCGGGAGAATCTATAATTCCTTTGAAGTTGTTAACATAGAATCACAGTGCGTAATGAATTGTTAATTACTAGATTTTTATAGGGATATCGAAGTCTGTAATTGATAATATATTCACTCGGCACTCTGCATATGGAGTTAGAATAATTTAGGATTCTTGACTTATAAAAAATGCAATTGAATAAGAATTAAATGGCATGACAACTACATAGAGGAAAGTTAGGTGAAATCATACTCTAAACTCTCTCTTCTTGGATTATCTTAATTAAACATTTTAATATCTTGTTTATGTAATTTTTAATCTTAATTTAGTTATTTTATAAATAAATTTAGGTTTACTAATTATAGTACTTAGTGTGAGTTGATTATAATCCATGTGGGTTCGACACTCTTTCACTTATCTTTACTAAAACTTGACATCATACACTTGCGGTACGATATAAAATATCACAACAAGTTTTTGGTGCCGTTATTAGGGATTTGTTAATCTAATTTACATTAATACTATTACCAAGTAACCTTAGCTTTAATTTAGATTTTTATTTATTTTAAAGTTAGTTTTATTTTTGTTTTATTTTAATAATTTGTTCTTATATTCTTGTGCTTCAGTGAATGCGAAGATTCACAAGTCTTGACTCGCTTCTGTTTGATCATGAAATAGAAAGAACAACGAGGAGACTAAGGAAAGAAAGGAAAATTGAGAAGAAGCAATGGCAGCTGAAAATATAGAGAATGACCCACGTTGTGTGGCAATACGGGATCACTTTAATCCAGTCATTGATGAAAATTATTCTAGGATTGCCTATCAACCAAACAACGCCAATAATTTTGAGCTGAAACCTGTATTGATCAACATGGTGCAAAAGAACCAATTTGGGGGTTCAGCTGTAGAGGATCCCAACGTGCATTTTCCGATGTTCTTGGAGATGGCAGATACAATAAAGATGAATGGAGTCACTAAAGAGGCCATCAGGGTACACTTATTCCCATTCACTTTAAGGGACAAGGCGAGGGATTGCCTGTAATCAATACTGATGGGGATCATCCTGACATGGCTGGATATGGCTTCAAAATTTCTTGCAAAGTCCTTTCCACCCGCTAAATCAGCTTAACTGAGAACAGAAATAAGCATATTTAGGCAGTTGGAGACTAAGAATATGTACGAGGCCTGAGAGCATTTCAAAGATCTACTTAGGAGGTGCCCACAACATAATTTTGAAGACTGGGTTCAAATTCAGTTATTCTAAAATGGGTTGAATGATCCAAATAGGACTATGGTCGATGCAGCTGTTGGAGGAATCCTGTTCAAGAAATCTACTGAAGATGCTTATGCTCTGCTGGAGGAGATGGCCATTAATAATTTCCAATGGCCGAGTGAACGATCAACTGTAACTAAAGTGGATGGGTTATACAAGGTAGATCCTATTGTTGCACTTACATCTCAAATATCATCTCTCACGACTCATCTAGAAGCATTGACCAATCAACAGGGCTAACAATCTATTGAAGTTGCTGCTGCTAATAGAATGATCTTACCTGATGGAGGATATGAGCAAGTCCAATATGTGAACAATCAGAATTTCAACAACTATAGAGGCAATCATATGCCTAACTATTACCATACAAACTTGTCATATGCCAATATAGAGAATGTCTTGCAACCTCCTACTGGCTATAATAATCAAAGAGGTGAGCAAAAACCTTCCTTAGAAAACCCTATAAGCACGTTTGTTGCTAAAACTTCAGAGAGGTTTGAGAAGAATAAGTCGAGGCTTAACAACATTAAAACAAATATGGGCAATAGATGGGCAACGATGAAGTCCTTAGATGTACAGATTGGGCACATTGCTTCTTCCATGGCCAATAAACAGAAATGGGTGTTTCCTAGTAATATTGAAGTCAACCCCAAAGAGCATAATGCAACCAAACAAAGAAAATCCTCTACAGCAAGAACTGAAATCTATTCCAAAGCACTGTAAAAAAAGAAAAACAAAAGTCAATGCTCACCTAAAGATGATCCCTGGAAAGCTCAAAACATGGTCAAGCCAAGTTTGCCACATGTGTAGTTAAAAATTTCAACCATCAGTAGACCATGGGGGACCATCCATGGATAAATTGTCACAGCCTGCCAAGCTATCTTTTTCATGTCATAACAACCAGTGGATACCAAAGAAGAAGGCAGGTGAGACTACCTGGTCCGCTACATTGAAGCCACCGTGACCACTTGGGTGGTAACATCTGGCTGAAGACGTTAAATTTAGCGCTAGCGATGAGGCAACCCTTACATTTGTTTATTTTTATTTTTCTTTACTTTATTTTAATTTTATTTTGTGCTATTTGATAGTTTATTAGTTTGTATATGTATTTATACAGGTGTTAGGGTAAACCACACAGCCCGCGGAACTAAATTTTGACCAGCAATAGCTTGATCAACTCCATGCACGATAGTGTCGTTCTTCACTCTTGTTGCTTTATGTTTATCTTACATTGAGGATAATGCAAGTTTTAAGTTTGGGGGTGTGTGAATAATATATTCACTCGGCACTCTGCATAGGGAGTTAGAATAATTTAGGATTCTTGACTTATAAAAAATGCAATTGAATAAGAATTAAATGGCATGACAAATACATAGGGGAAAGTTAGGTGAAATCAGACTCTAGACTCTCTCTTCTTGGATTATCTTAATTAAACATTTTAATATCTTGTTTATGTAATTTTTAATCTTAATTTAGTTATTTTATAAATAAAGTTAGGTTTACTAATTATAGTACTTAGTGTGAGTTGATTATAATCCATGTGGGTTCGACACTCTTTCACTTATCTTTATTAAAACTTGACATCATACACTTGCGGTACGATATAAAATATCACAACAAGTTTTTGGTGCCGTTACCAGGGATTGTTAATCTAATTTACATTAATACTATTACCAAGTAACCTTAGCTTTAATTTAGATTTTTATTTATTTTAAAGTTAGTTTTATTTTTGTTTTATTTTAATAATTTTTTCTTGTATTCTTGTGCTTCAGTGAATGCGAAGATTCATAAGTCTTGACTCGCTTCTGTTTGATCATGAAATAGAAATAACAACGAGGAGACTAAGGAAAGAAAGGAAAATTGAGAATAAGCAATGGCAGCTGAAAATATAGAGAATAACCCACGTTGTGTGGCAATACAGGATCACTTTAAGCCACTCATTGATGAAAATTATTCTGGGATTGCCTATCAACCAATCAACGCCAATAATTTTGAGCTGAAACCTGTATTGATCAACATGGTGCAAAAGAACCAATTTGGGGGTTCAGCTGTAGAGGATCCCAACGTGCATTTACCGATGTTCTAGGAGATGGCAGATACAATAAATATGAATGGAGTCACTAAAGAGACCATCAGGCTACACTTATTCCCATTCTCTTTAAGGGACAAGGCGAGGGATTGCCTGTAATCAATACTAATAGGGAGCATCATGACATGGCTGGATATGGCTACAAAATTTCTCTTAAGGTCCTTTCCACCCGCTAAATCAGCTTAACTGAGAACAGAAATAAGCATATTTAGGCAGTTGGAGACTGAGAATATGTACGAGGCCTGAGAGCGTTTCAAAGATCTACTTAGGAGGTGCCCACAACATAATTTTGAAGACTGGGCATGCATGATAATTTATATTATGCAACTTTAAAATCAATATTTTAATAAATGAATAATTGCATTGTTTATTACTTAAAATAAAATATAGTTTACAAATTACATTATGATCTTTGGTATATATCCCAATATTTTCTAGTTTCTTCACATTTCAGGTCTTGTAGCTTCTACTTTTTAGTTTACTCATGCCTTACATTTAAGACTTATCTTTTGTATTCTAGTATTTACTCACCAGGATTTCAAAAGACCTGACCCTCCTTACTCTCCAGTTGTTTTACAGGTTACAAGTTCATGCATGTGCATGATCAGCATTAGAGGAGACAAAACCCAGCGGCCGTCATTAAACACCACGGTCGTCAGAGTTAAACTCAGGCCTAGTAGATAGTTATTGTCAAGTCATGCCATGAGGCCGAGTTATGTACATATGTATATTTGTTTGAGTATGCATAAGTATGTATTATATGATCAACCAATTATAACTCTATGTTTAATTTTTCAAATTGTGAAAACAAGTTATATATTTATGTTCAACATGTTTATAGGAGTTTTTTTTATCACATTAGCATAATAGCCATGCATATAATCAATCAATAAATAGTCAATAGGTGCATGTCAGGGGATTATGTGATGGCTAAGCTGTCTCTTACTGATCACATGGTCAGATTTCCTGGGGGTGTGATATTTTCCTTGATTGTCCCCAAATATGGGTTTTAGTTTCACTACCACCTCTCGAATTCGGCGGATCCCAAGCATTTGGACTCGCTGATTGAAGTTACTCATTCCTAGAGGGCTTCTGTTGTTCCTAAGAACTATCATCATCCTTACCTTTGGCAGTTAGCCCATTCATCCACCCCTCAGTATTCTCTTTTATATGGGATTCACCCATTTTTCATTTTTTCGATTTGGTGGGTGATTGTCTGCCCTACTAACAAAGATCTTGCATTCTCCAATGTAAGGCTAAAAGCTTACATTCCTTTTGGATCCCCTTTGAGTATTCGGTACATATATCCGGAGTCTAGACACCTCTTCTATTCTAGGATATATATTACTGTTTCTATAGCATTAATGATGAAAGATTTTCTACGGACTAAACTTTAGTTTCCTAAATGTAGAGGATTCTACCAAAGTGATGAAGTTAGGGCATGAATTCAAAGATGTTGATACATTCATAGTTCCTAATGGTAGTTCTTGGTAAGTGAGCTTTAAAAAGATAGGAGAAGAGTTTAGTTTCAAGATGGTTGGCACGTGTTAGTAGAAATTCATTCCTCTGTGGCTTGGATGCTTCAACCATCATGTCTAGGCGTCCTTCACCTATAATATTCTCTTTTAGGCAGGCTTCGACCCCATGTCTCACCCTTCTGACTGTCGAGTGCTCTGTATCTTTGGAGGCTTCAACTATTGACTGCAACATATGTTGGGATATATGCCCTAGAACTTAATGTAATATGTAAACAAAATCATTTATTATAAAATAAAAGATGTATTCTTCATTTATAAATTGTTTTGATTTAAATCGCATATTGTAAATTATCTAGTTTACCAATTATTACTTATGTGCCTTCAGACTTAGTGTATGAGTGTCATACACAAGAGGATTTAAGTCTGGAGTTAGTAATCTAAAATAGTCCATATAGAGCAAACAAAACGGTTACTTTATTTATTGTTTATCTATAGCTATTGTCCATTCTATAATTGTATAGCGACCTTGATCTGAGATCGTCCATGTGGTGACATGAGAATGAAGACACCTTGTATAATGTTATCATATAGGACTGGACCCAAATAGAAATAAATTTCTCATAATATCCGTTAAATAAAGAAATTCATTTCAATCTACTAAATGGTCATATATGGATTGGTCTGAGTCCTGAGTGTACTATGAACTCCTACATGGCAAGCTATGTCCTTTGATTTACAAAGGTGAGGTTGGTGTAGCAATCCCGACCAATAGATACGTACTTTGGGGACATGGTTTGGTATTTACATGGGGATATTTTATATAGATATGGAGTTCACTCCTTTTTGCGAGAAGTAGAAGAGTATCTTCCTTAAGGGTTGATTCGGTACTTGAATGATTAGAGCGCTCAAGTCTTTCTTTTATGAATAGAAATATTACTAGTCATAATGGTTATGAATAAATCATTCATTAGAGAATCAATGGTACTTAAGGTAAAAATAATTAGAGGGGTATAATAGACATTATGATCCGGTTCTAATTATGAGATACGCGTGAAGGTCCAATCCGTATGTAATAACTATATCGATGGACACCGACATAGTTCAGCTTATATAATATATCTACGGCAACGAGAGTGTAGATTTTGGTTTTTAGTAGAATAACCTAAAGTTAATAATTCATAATATTTAATTAAATAGTTTAATTAATATTTAAGGATTATTGGAGATCCTGTAGGTCTATTTGATCTCTGTGCTAGCTCGATATACTGTAACAAATTAAATATAATTGGATAGTCGAATTATAAACTCATATATATTATTAGTATGATTAATAATATATTTGTCGCACATGGAACTTATATTAATTTTTATATAGGATATTTATTTAATGTTAATGGTTATAAGATAATCACTTAACATTTTATAATTCTAAATCTTGTAATTATTAAATTATATGTTGTATATAATTTGAGTTTTGGAAATAAATGGATTTTAAATTTGATTTTAAATTCATATCTTAATTAAGATGGAAGTTACAAGAGTTATTTTGACAACTTGATTATGTCTTAATGAAGATATTAAATAAAATATTTTAGCAACAAAATAAATCCTTTGGCCGAATTTTACAAGGTGGAGGGTGATTACGCTTAAAAAGTACTTGCGGTTATCACAGTATAGTTGGGGTGTCGATTCATCAGAGAGATGGTTACGAAGGAACTAAGTAACTTAATAAGAATGTTAGCAATAACTTAATTAAAGGAAAAGATTTAATTGGTAATTTAAAAATAAAATTATGAAAAATGTTTAGGGATTATCAATGGAGTAAAAGCAGCAAAGCGTCAGGAATCCCTCTTGTATAGCATCCCTATATTTAATGTTTGATTCATTTTATTACTCAATTGAGGGTTTCACTTCCCAAACTAACAATCGGAGAATAAATCAATTTAAAATACATTAAATCATAATGTAATTGGTATATTATTTTCTCTATATTAAAAGAAAAATATTTTATTTTTATTACCTATCTAGTGTCGACAATATACCCAAGAGCAATACTGCAGTAGAAGATTAACTCATAAAATAACAATAAGTCACAACTGGGTTCCCCAACCACACATAGAAAAAGCAAGACTATTGTAGACACTGCATTTTTTGCATGAGCCCAATGATGAGCCTCGTATGGAGGCACTACCTGAAAAGTTACGGAAGTGGCGAAGAACGAATGCCGGAAGGAAGGAAAACCTCCAAAATTAGCCCCTCATCGGATTCAGACTCACTAGCCCGCCTCAGATTCGCCCAGTCAGTTTCTGTTTTAAACCTTAGCCTCGGACCCACCATGCAGCCCATAGAGAATCGGCCCATGTAGCCAATGATCCATCCACACGCCCAAAACCCCATGCATTCCACATGTCTAAATCCCATCATCAACATTTTCCAATTTAATGAGATTTGGATCCCATCCATGCCAATTTAACAAGATTTGAAATCACCTTATCACCAAATTTAGAGGATTTTATTCCCAAAATAATTTGAGAGTATATCCCCCAAATTTCCATGATTTGTTTCCCTATTTTGAGATCCCTTCAAGACATTATAAAAGAGACCCAATCTTGACACAAAATGAGCTTGGGCGTGAACAACAAACAAAAAACCCTTGAAGCCTTTCTTCTTCCTCTTGATCGGCAACCCTAGGGAGACAAACAGAAAAAAACAACAAAAACCGAGAAGAAAACAACAAGAACCACCGAACAAAAAACAACCAAAAACATCCAAACTGTGAAACAGCATTCTTCCAAATCGTGAAACAGCAACCTTCCAAATCGTGAAACAACAACCTTCCAAACCGTGAAACATAAACCTTCAAAACCGTGAAACAACAACCTTCCAAACCGTGAAACAACAACCAAAACATCACCAAAAACAGTAGCCAAAATAAACCAAAAATAGCAGCCAAAACAACAGCCAAAACAACCAAAAAATAGCAGCCAAAACAACCAAAATACAGCAGCCAAAATTACCAAAAGTAGCAGCCAAAACAACCAAACAGTAGCCAAAAACAACCAAAACAGCAGCCAAAAATAGAAAATAGCGAAACAACAAACATCAAATAGCAAATAGCAAACAGCAAACAACAACTAGAAATCCTTTCGGCGATAGCCTAACGCTCTTCCGAGAAAGCAATTTAAAAGGTAAGACCTGAGGGCACCCTTACCAAATTTATTTTTATAGTTCCGGACGCTGCATGTCTGGCTGGACGTGAAATACGTCTAGCCGGGTATGTAAAGTCCTACATCAAAGACGGCCAAATTTATGGTCACATTTTTTCTTTTCTTTAGCATTTTATTATTTCTCTTTTTGTCTGTTTATCGTTATTTCATCTTTATTTTGTTATTTATCTTTTTGTCTATTTATCGTTATTTTATTATTTTGCCTTTATTTTTTTTATGTCTGTTTACATTACATTGATGATTATGCATGTTATTATCCCTTTAGGTATATCGGAGGGAAACCCAGATGTAAATTTTGTAGCTGAATCCGAATGGACAGTAGTACGGTCTGTACTTGGGATATAACTCCACGTACCACTCGGGAAATAATCATATATGCGTGATTAACCCCTTTTGTTTGCTATTTATTTATTGACGTTTTTTTCTTGCTTTTGACTGTTTATTATAATTTTTGTTATCGCATCTCGCATTTCTTAATTTAATATGCTTTTGGAACTATGTTATTGGGCTTATTATTCATTTGGGTATGTTATTATATTTTTATTCGCTTTTATGTATGAATTGCTTTAAGACTTGGCTATACCAATGTGTGAACCCATCCATTATACTGGCATAAGTAAAGGACAATTCTGAACACAATGGTTTGAGGTCTTCCTTTGCGAGGAGTGAGTGTGGCCTTAAATCTTTCCCAGTTCACACTGGGTGGTGACTCATTTATTCTCTGATTTAGTCCCCCGCGGGCTAATCCGTACTCTCTACAGGCTGCGAGCCAATAGTGTCGTGGTCGCCGAGCATCATAGGCATAGCGGTAAACCTCGCTTCGTTCCTACAGATGGCGACTCCACTGGGATAGAGAATCGGCCCCGAAATAATGCCTTGTAGTGTCCGTGGCTTTGGCTTTGGTTAACCAAGTCTCATATATTTTGCATACCTTTTTTACCCCGATGGCGTCATGTATCGTGAAGTCACTTTCACTCAAGGTGGCGGATTGTTATATGATGATAAACTTCACTCATTGGCACGTACC